>BGPR01008331.1:5080-63854 GCA_013235015.1 Araneus ventricosus | reverse complement strand
AGATAAGAAGTGAATGTTCGGAATTCACATCACCCTAGGGTTTTATGTCATGAACTACTGAAATTTATGGTGCGCCCTATCAGCCTCTTGTTTTCCAAGGCAGGCCTACTTGATATGCTTCTGTCCCTGGACACCCCTGAAAACTGCAGTAGTTCTTAAGTGAAATTGGTGCATAAGGGTTCTTATAATTAAAGTGTTCCCGTTCATGCATTATAGAGAAATGCGTAGTGCTCAGAAGATAATCTAATATCGGTGGTATGCATGATCATTTTTACTTTCCCGTTTACGAAGTATATAAAGAGAAATTTTTGTAATCGTCAAAAAATTTGGTCTCGGGAATTTGATGAATCTCCAAATTTTAGACCTCCCCGAGTCCGAAAAAAAATGGAATTATGTCTGTCTGTGATCGAAAACGAACCCAGGGTTCGTACGCTCCTTGAAAACTCCTTAACAACTTCTTAAAAACGATTTTTATTTTCAAGCACTATGGAAACTCCTTGAATTTGGGTTTTACTCCATATAAACTCCTTGATTTTTATTTAACATTTCATTTATTAACTGTGCACTACGTTTCACCGATAAAAAGGATTCTAAATCGTCGCCGCATCAATTACCAAGTATTTTGCGTTGTTCTTTCCACGATTTGATGTTCATCTCCTAGCAGTATCCAAAATTTAATAATTGGTTTTAAGTGCCAATCAGTAATAAACAAAATAATAGAATGGTGCAAATTGAGAATGTTTTTTCTCTTGGATTATTTCGAAAAATTAACTGTATTTCTTTAAATTGTAACGTATAGTTTGTTGTAAAGGACATATATTGTGATGGTGGAGTTGAAGGAAAATCGACACTATTGATCAATTTTAGCTAAATTAGTTGTAATAATAAAGAAATTTTGTTAATTTTATTTTCTTCATATACTATTTTATAAGCAATGAAAATGCCAAAAAACAGTTTCTAATATCTAAATCCACGTCTCTCTTTGCACCTCTATATTTTAAATACTGGATCACTGTGCACTTCATAAGGTGCACGGTGAGGCATGGAAATTATTTAAGAATTTAAATTCTAAAAAAAAAAATTAATGGAAACAGTTTTTTATTTGAAACATGGTAAATCATGGTATGTAATGAACTATTTGAACTTTTGGGGTAGCTGTACTTTCTACTTTCATATAAACAGATTTAACATGGCATTCTTGGATAAATCAGTTTAGTAAAAACTTATAAAAAATAATTTTCGTGTACTTGAAACCCTTTTTCATGCGTAAATATTGATTCCTTGAAAACTCCTTAAATACTCCTTGATTTTTAATTTTAAAAAGCAGTAAGAACCCTGGAACCGACCTGGTGCGAAAATATTGTTCAAAACAAAAGATCCCTGGCACGTCTTATGAATATTATGAAGATCCTACCTGAACGAAGGCATGATATCATCTCTACTAATAATATACGAGAATGTGTGTTGGAGCTCCACAGGTCAGACCACTAGACCCAGAGCTACGAAATTCGGCACAAACGTACTTTGGAGGGTGTGAATGTGCACCTCGGTGCCATTTTTTGAACTTTTAATTAGAATTTTAATTAATTAAAATTTAAGCGAAATTTTGACGTTTTTCCTTAATAACTTTCCAAAATATTATAGAACAAAAATCATTTTACATCATCTGAAAGCGCAAAAAATTACCTTTTCAATGCTATCATCTAAGTTGACGTACAATTTTTTCTCTAATTATTTATGAATTATTAAAATATTTTTTGGCATAAGTTACAACAATACTTTTCATTGTTGCAACTCAATGCAAATAATTTACATTCTTTAAGCAAATACTTATTTGCGTGTTTCTCTTCCATTGTTGAAAACTAAGGTAATATCTTAATATTCAATGCTATGTTTTAATCATCATATTTTCATTCATATAACATGCGTAAAATGTGCGGCGACATATTAAAATTAAAATGAAATGCATATTTTGCAAGAGGAATGAGCGAGTGAAGTTGATGCCAACAACGGGAAATTTTATGCTGCGTGCCGTATGACACGGACACACAGACTCCATTAGGGACGTTCATGCAGACAACAGACAGAATAGGGGCAAGGCTACTAAAAGAACATGGGTAAAATGTTTAGCAAAATTTGAAATTTAAAATTACTTGGTTAAGGGAACCATGAATATCAATTTATACATAAGAGATTCAGTTGAAATTATATTCCCGGTAAACAAGCTGGTCGCTGAAGGCGGCTAGTCATTAATAAAGTAAGACTTTTTTCGCATCCACAAGCTATTAAGACATTCATTGAAGATTGTTTCAGTGCTCTTTGTCCGTGGCGTAGCATCAGTGACTTAGTTTGAGTAAGCGGCACCTGGATATGGTATTTTTTCATCCCTCATCGGATTTGACTTCAGAAAGTGACATAAACTCATTGACTTTTTATCATCATGGCCAAAGGTGAAGGGAAAGTTAAGTGGAGTTTAATAGATTCAAAATGTGTACTTTATTCTCATTTACTATATTGTGAAGTACAGTGAAGATACCCACTTTGGTTAATATTGGACGAAATTAAACTTTTTATTGTTTGTGTCTGTTGCCTTCTGTCACTAAGTCTAAATCGTGGACCATTTCTTTTTTCAGCAGGAAATATTTTTCGGATAAATATGCTTTCCTAACCATAATAAATGTATTTTGAAATTTTCCCAGGGGCCGAGTGCCTTCCACAGTGGAAATGAGCTTCTTGGAGCGGGTTCGGTGGTTGGACATGTATGGAGTAGACCTGCACCCAGTTCTGGTGAGTCCTTTAATCTTCAACTAGGCAAACACTTCACTGAAAATGTATTGTAGTTATTAAATTTACAGCAAAAGCTTACATAATTAGGAAGTTTCCAATTTATAGACACTTTCAAAAAGGCGAACCCTTCATTGAAAATGTATTGTAGTTATTAAATTTACAGCAATAGCTTATATTATCAGGAAGTTTCCAATTTATAGACAATTTCGACAAGGCGAATCCTTCACTAAAAATGTATTGTAGTTATTAAATTTACAGCAATTGCTTACATAATTAGGAAGTTTCCAATTTATAGATAATTTCGACAAGGCGAACCCTTCACTGAAAATGTATTGTAGTTATTAAATTTACAGCAATTGCTTACATAATTAGGAAGTTTCCAATTTATAGTCAATTTCAACCAGGCGAACACTTCACTAAAAATGACAGCAATAGCTTACATAATCAGGAAGTTTCCAATTTATAGGCAATCTTGTAATATTATTTTTTTACTGTATACAGATTTCTTATACACCAAAAATGCGTGTTGTTGTTGATTCTACTTAATTGCATGTATAATCCACTTAAAACAACCCAAATTTTTATAACAAAGAGATAAAGAAATATATTTTATTGTAATATCTGGGGAAACAAGGGTGTAAGAGGGATTTTTCCAAAAATGGGAGGGCCAAAGGCTTTTCTGGATGATTTTTGAAAGGAATCTGGTCAACAATCGTGTCATGGCTGAGAAAAGTCATGAAAATCCGTATACAGCAAGCATGATCGCAGCATGTAATTTCTGGTAAAGTAAACAATGGGTCTACCTTTCATTATCTTAAAAGGGATAAGGTTACATTAAAATCTGAAGCCCTCGCTTTTATGCCGAATGGCTATTTTAATTTGCTAGGTTGATTTTAGATTTGGTTTTTATTTTGATATTATCATCAGAATATGAGACTTAGTTCATTATGTAAATACAACAACTATTAAGTGAATCCAGTTGTTGGTTCTGATCCCTCTGTGTTTAAATCAGCATCATTTAAAAAAAAATTGGGGTGGGTGGGTGAATATGCGTCTTTGCAGTGGTTGCTACGCTGCGTTCTGGTTCTTGCGAGGAAAATTTTTCCAAACAAAATCCAACTGTGCTCATTTTTGCCTTTGAGAAATCTATTAGGAAGTATTTCTTTCTATATAATGTAGTTAGGAAAAATGATGACCATTTACATGCTGCTTCTTTCAAAGAAGCTCTTACCTCCATCCTTTGTTGCACTAAGGTTCTTTGTAGTTCAAATCCAGAAATTATCGAGCACTTAGCAACGAAATCACTTCCGTCATCTTGAATAAGACATTGCATCTGAAAGATGACCTCCCGGAGTCCGAAAACACCCAATTTTCTAATAAAAAAAACCGCAATGAATTAGAGGGGGAAATATAGCATATGGTTTCTTGCATTAAAATTATCTAATTATATAAAATTTAGACCAAATCCATTGAAGGTAAGAGGTACTTTTCCTTAAACGCATTTTGTATTTTTCCCCATTGCACTACTATATATCATAGGTCATATTTAAGAAGATTTTTTATCATGCGCCTTGTTTTTCACATTGAATGAAAATATGTATTTTAAATTACTGCATTTGTTTGCCTGCACGATGCTATCCGTTCCCAAAGAAAATATTATATACATGTTTAGGTAGTGCAAGTATTATTTGTTACTATAAGTATTTACAAGAGCATTAACACTCTGTTTAAAGAATATACCAAAATATTTATTTCTTAGCCAATTAAAATGTTAAATACAATTGTTTAGAAGTTCGTGTAGTTATGTTAAAAATAAATATTTAAAAATTAGGGTATCTAAGAAAAAGGAGGAGGATGAGTAGGCCTTTTCTTAAATTTTAACAAAGTATAAAATTATTTTCTTCATATAATAATTTTCTCTTTTATCGCAGACAAACATCAAAAGTTTAAAATCATGAGAATAAATAAATAAAAGCAATAAAGTATCGAAAATATATCATCGGAAAAGATAATTTTGATTGTTTATAGAGTATTTTAAAGGATGCCGACTGAGCAAGTTTGCTTGTGTGCAAAAGCCAGTCGAGGAAGAAGAGGGTAAAACTTTTCCGAATTTCAAAAAGTGACGCTTCAGAATGGATAGTAATAATGCAAGCATTGTTTTTATTTTCAGGGTGATGACCAAATCGAATACTTCCTGGGTCTGACACCCAGTGGCGTAGTCGTCATGAAGGGGAAGAAGATCCTAAACCACTATTTCTGGTGAGCACTTAGGATTTTGGAAAACAACCGTAACTGCTTTTGCTTTCGGCACATATCTTGGGGTCGTAATTGCAAAAAGTGATGTGTGCATTTGAATTTTTAGGTACCTGAGAAACAAGTGCCTGTATCTGAAAACTGTAACAATTTGCTCGTCTTAATACTGTATTATTTTTTTTACCTTTGCGTCATTTCTTTTGCTTTTCTTTAAGAAATATTAATATTGATGAAATAGAAATAATGTATTAATTCTTTTAAAAAGTTTCTCTAAGAATTTCTTTTGTACCAGACCTTACTTTCTGGAAATTCACAATTTCAAAACTTTCCAGAAATATAATTAGTCGTCCAGACGCACTCATGCTGTTGGTGGTGCCATCTACAGTCAGGGAATGTAACTAACAGTCGAATATTTCATTGTTATAATAGAGCTTAAAAACAATCAATAAGAAGAAAAAAATAGAAAATTTTAAAAAAGAATCTTAACTTAAACTTTAAACTAGAACAACAAAATCAACCAACAATATTTTTATTTATAAACAATAAAATTTATAGAGTAAAATTTAGAAAAATTAGAAAAAAAATGAATACAATGTTTAAGTAGCGCGCAATTGCAGCAGCAAAACAAAAAGATAACAATGGAAATCAAGATCATACAAAGATAACCAAAAATAATAATAATTAAAATTAAAAAAATAAACTCAGAGTTAAAAAAAATCGAATAAAATCAAAAACAAACAAGAAATCCATTCTAGTCCACTTTTTCAAGGTCTAAGAACTATTCGAAATGGATCCAAAATACTAATTGGGAAATTTTTCGGTAAAAAGCCAGCATTACGCCAAACATAACTTCTCATAGCCCGAAATTTCCCAAACAAAGGACAATGGAGATTTGTACATTAAAAAGCATATATTCAAAAGAAAGAGAAAACACACACACATTAAAATGCTTGAATGCGCTTCTTACAGAAAAATTTCCTAATTAGTATTTTGAATCCATTTCGAATAGTTCTCTGCCCTTGAAAAAGTGGACTAGAATGGATTCCTTGCTTGTCTTTGGTTTTATTCGATTAACTCTGAGTTTTATTTATTTATTATTATTATTATTTTTGACTATCTTTATATGATCTTGATTTCCATTGTTATAATAGGATTTTTCTAGGTGAGATTCAAATCGACTCGATTTTTATCGAATTAAATTTGGTTTATTACACTCGTGGTATCATTATTTTTTGTTTGTAAGTGCTTCTTGCAAAGAACTATTATTCTATTTAAAAGAATAATAAATTATCAGTGTTTCCGAACTTTCCGCCCTTTCTTTGCAAAATCCCATGAATCGATAAATGCTTGGTCTGTCTTGAATTCTTTTAGAATTTTATAGACATTTTGGGAATACCTATAGGGTTCTAATATGGCCTATGATTATTTATATTTCTAATTTTTATTTAAATGTATTTTTATATTTAATTTTAATTATTGGTTTAATAGGTGTATATACTGAAAGTGTTATTTGAGTTTTAATTGTGTGTAAAATATTAAACTATATATATATTCGTATTCTAAAATTCAAGACAGAATACATAATTATTTGACGATTTTTCAATATTTTTATTTTTTTTCATTTTCGGTTCCTCTCGATAGAAACACTGAAAGTCAATATGTATGCCAGTCCTTAATTGAATATTATTTTTTGTTTCTTTTGGACCCTACTCTGATTAAAGGCATTAAAATTTGCCCACCTGAATTGAGCGGAGCATGTAACAATTCAGGTGGGCAAATTACTTCAGCCAAACGGACAATTTTGCTACTTTAAAATATCGAGTGTTGTGTAACAAATATGGAGAACGGAAAAGGGAAGACAAAACTTGACCACTTTTGTTATAGTGGTGTTTAATCGTGATTATCAGAAATGGAGTTGAATATTGTCAAACAACGCGCATTCACTGGAAGCCTATAGGCAAAAACTGCGCATTTCGTGATTTTGAATGCATTCCATGCATGTGCATGATATTTCTAAACATTCATCACACTGTTATATTAAAATGTCGAATGTCAAAAGCCACATATAGCAAAATATACGAAATTTTGATGTAAAGCTGGAGTCACTAGCGACATTTGGCATTTTGTGACAACAATCACATATAACAAATCTTGAGGGCAGATGCACCTAACCTAAGTTTTTTGCATCAATAAAATGTTTTGCCAAATTTGATACACGACATTTCTATGTAACAGCGACGAAATATTGTGCTTTTATTTTTAACTTGATTCCACCCTGATTCTGTTGTTAGTTTGGATTATTTTATGCAAGGTATCTTATTGTGGGTGTAAACACTATTCATAATGTTAACTTCATACCGCTTTTTTCATTTCTAGCAAAATTTCTCATACAGATATCAAACTTTCATAAAGTTCATATCTACAATTGATAGCTAAATTTTTTAGTACGCATTCTACCACATTTATTTCCCTATTTCAGGCCGCGCATCAGCAAGGTGTTCTTCAAAGGAAAGGCCTTTATGATTCGAGTCAAGGATAAAACGGTAAGGCATATAAAGAAAGAATTTACCCAACAAATTCATGGTGGCTCACGATCATCTGGCATTTTGCTCTCCGAATTTCATTTTTCTTTTAAATATCAAGATAATAACAATATTTTTGTCAAATTTGTTCTTACATTTCTCACTCTCAATCATAATGAATTAAGCAGTTGCAATTTAAAGTTAAAAAATTGAGCAAAATAGGGATAAATAAATAAATATATCTTTATCCGTTCTTCAGGTGATAAATACTTTTGTGAGATATTTTGGTGTATTGCCGAAAAAAGATGAATTTTTAAAATTAAAACTATCGGAATTATATTGAATATTTACGCATATTTACAGAATAAAGAAGAAGAACTGTAGTGTTTTATCTAAAACTGTTATCCATATTTAATTGCTTATATCAATTTAAACTTTCTAAATAATTTTGGTTGTGCCTTATAAATGTATATACAGAATGTCCACACTTACAGTGGTTCAATAGCTAATATCTAAATCGTTAGAGATAGATATGTAATTCCAATTGGAAAAATACTTTAAACGAAGGGAAGAATTATAATATATGTTTTTTGAGTGAATAAATGCATTCCTGAAAAAGTTACGAAATTTAACTTTTTATACAGTCCCCTGGTCCTATCATTCATATTTAGTCAAATATTCTTAACACTCTAACATTTTAAACAGAAAAAGTCCCACTCTTCGGCGACTAAAACTGACTGAGTTATGAACTTGAATATCGCTGACTTAGACCGCTTTAAACCATTTCAATAGCCGTCTTGAAGACTATCCGCCAATCAATGCGCAGGACTTGCTCGACGAGGCCGCTGATTGGTTAAAAATCATGAAATTCAAGGCTCCATATCTCGGTCAGTTTCAGTCGCGGACGAGTGGGATTTTTTTTTTGTTTAAAATTTTAGAGTATCAAGAATATTTTACTAAATATGACTGATAGAACCGGAGGACCGTATGGAAAGTTAGAATTCGTAACTTTTGCAGAAATATATTTAGTGACTCAAAAAACAAAATATAATTCTTCCCTTCATTTAAAGCATTTTTCAATTGAAATTGAAATTGAATTGAATTGAAACTATCTGTCTATCTCTAACGGTTTAGAAATTAGCTATTGAACCACGATAAGTGTGGACACCCTGTATATTTGTATAAGTGATTGCTATTTCTCAGCGACAAAATAATCTTATGTATTTCTTTTTTCTTCTTCAGAGCGAAGAGACGACGTTCGTGTTCTTGGCCTCCTCTCGGGAGGCGTGCGAGTACCTGTGGAAGTGCTGCGTCGAGCACCACGCATTCTTCAGGTAACGCTTTCATTCATTGAAAGCACAGCGTGCGATCAAATAACAGTGCTGAAATAAAAAGATGGTTACACTACAGAACACGGTACTGTTCCGTCGCCAATTAACGGCAATTTCGCCAACTGTTTAGATGGCAGCAAACCATTAATATGGATTGTACTGTTTTTTGGACTGCCAAATTTGGTGAATTATTGATTGAAAACATTCAAGTTTGGTGGAAGTACAGTGTTTTCAAGTCTAACCTGAAAATACAAATTGTGTTAACTTATTCTATGTCATTCTTGAGCCAATATCTCTTAAAAGAAACAGACTTATACAGTATTGTCATGTTGAAAAACCACGGTTAGCCTAATGATGATGTTCTAACTATGTACCGTCCTTCTGTAAACAGTGTTCATATAGTTCTAGAAGATTTGCAAATGTCTGGAGCAAAATTTGCTATAGACTCCTGCCAAAACAGGAAATTTTCTCGCAGAAGCGGCAATAGATGATTCTTCCTAGAATGCGTTCACACTCAATGGCCAAAGATCCTTGAGCAATAATCTTGGATCTATCTGTGTGTAACTACAGGAAGCTTAACTTAGGCAGTGTTTTTTGTTGTATAGATATACCATGGCGACGAAACAGTACCGTGTTCTATATACTATAGAACACGGTACTGTTCCCTCGCCAATTCACGAACAATTTCGCCAACCGTTTAGATGGCAGCAAACCATTAATATGGATTGTACTGTTTTATGGATTGCTGAATTTGGTGAATTATTTCTTGAAAACTTTCAAGTTTGGGGGCAGTACCATGTTTTTAATTCTAACCTGAAAATACAAATTATATTACCTTATTGTATGTCATCCTTGGGCCAATTTCTCTTATAAGAAACTGACATATACAGTATTGTCATGTTGCGTAACCACAGTTAGCATGGTGTTCTGATTTTGTACCTCCCTTCTGTAAACAGGCTTCATATAGTTTTAGAAGATTCGCAAATGTCTGGAACAAAATTTGCTATAGACTCCTGCGAAAACAGAAAATTTTCTCACATAATGCAGACATCGTTCTTGTAGGATCTACATATTTATACACATTTGCCATTAAAATTATCCACAAATAGCTATCAGGGGTTGTTATGTTTGCGCAAATAGATGATTCGTCCTAGAATGCATTCATTCTCAATCCAGTCAATAGATATCCATGAGCAATAATGTTGATTGCCTAGTCCTGTCAATACTATTATCTATCTATGTATAACGACAGGAATCATAACTTAGGGAATATTGTTTGTTGTATATTATTAAATCTTTCTCAAAATTGTGCTGCTATTTTTTTAAACTGAATTTCTTTTCACGACATTTCCGTACGAGCAGAAATAATGCGAGAATTTGTCAAGCATTTGTCAGAAATCCTATTTTCTAGTAACTAGACTTTTTGTGCCACTATGTGCGTTGTACGTTTATTCATATTATTTCTAAGCATCTTCACAAATTTTAGTTTCGCCTTCAATTTATCTTTGTTTCAATCTGCTGTAAATAAATTAACAATTATGTGGGTGTCAGGGATGGCCGACAAAACACAGCTTCTTTTAAATGAAAAGATTTAATGATGGATTAAAATGACAGTTAGATGATTAATAAAATGAAATGATTAATTATTTACAAAACACAATAAACACAAAGTTATAGTTGTAGTTGCATAATCCTGCATCTTCTCGTTGTTAGAAGAGTCTTTTGGAGCAGGCGTCATTTTTCTGCATCACGTCTCGATGTCAGAGCTTCAACTACTGAAGAGTTCTGGTCGGATCCGCTAGAGGCGCCACGCAATTGGCGGGAATGACGGGAGCTGCCGTCAATCTGGCACCACAATTATGTAGTGTTTTTGAGTTCATTCGGGTCGGTGTTGCACTGTATAAAGAACTGTTGTTTATTTCTTCTGATATCACTTCTCCGAAACGTTGATGGATTAAAATACCCTTATACAAACACTTACTACATAAAAGAAAGAAAAAAAATTTCTTAATTAGTTGTTTGAAGTTTGAAGCACTACAAGGATAAATAAATTAATCGAAACTAAACGTTACTCAAGAAAACTTTAATTTCTCAGATGAAATAAACAACAAACTAATCCTCTGTGTGTCAAACATGTCATAAACGAGGAAAAAAAAGAAGGAGTGGAAATATTTTGCTGAAGCGTGTCATTTGCCATTATATAAATGACTAGAAAGTCATCACGATTGCAATAAACAATCATCATCATGGTTGCAATAAATAATCATCATCACGATTGCAATAAATAATCATCATCACGATTGCAATAAATAATCAGATGCATCGTGGCGTCCAAACTATATCACGCGCATTATATACCACTGACGTGATTTACTACTTTCTATTAAAAAACGGAAATTAATTTGAAATACATGATTAATATAATTTAAAATTTCTCGAGAACTCATAGCGAGATAAATTTTAGATCAATCGATAGAAAATTTTATTTCACTATTTTAGAGCTATTAAATTTGAAATTAGAACGACAATTACTTTTTAAATTTAAAATGACTGAAATTTAGGTTCTCTAACAATGAAATAATGCTGTTTAACGTCTCGTAGTGCTATCGCGCGAGTTTTATTGTTTGTGACGTCAAAGTGTTACCTAGAGTCAGATCTGGGCTATTATATTAGTAATACAAATAAAAAATTCTGCATTTTCCCGATTGAATAATAAATTAAATGCACTAATAAAGCTACTTCTAAACTAATAATCTTATCTTTTTGAGCAGGTTAACTCAGGTGAAAGATATGACGGGTAACCCTCTGCAGATATTCCGCCTTGGTTCCAAGTACAGATACAGGTGAGCATTTGATGTCACTCTTAGAGATGGTGGTGACAGCTGGTGGGTAGAAATGCAACTAATTCCTTTTCTTCTGCTTGACGCCATGTTCTTACCATATTCCCAAACATGTTTCTGCAATTTTGAAATTATCTGTTGCACAGATTGCATTTAAATGTAAATTAGTAAGTAGTAGCTATTAAGAGTATTGGAAGTTTAGAAAATATTTCAGAAGTGAAATAATAATCTCAAAACTGTTAATCACCAAAACACTGTGTCTGAATATTTAACGACTTTTCTGAATCTTTAGACAGCATCAAATTTATTGTCTGTCCTTAAAAAACACTTTCCATCCAAATCTTCTTTATATATTTCTATACATGAAGTTTTAACTTAATGATTATAATGTCTGAAAGTCCTAGTATATAAAATTGTAACAACAAATGAAAACCTCATTTAAAATATACAAAAATGGCAAGAAATTTTTAAAACATATAAAAGAACTCAACTTCCCTTATAAATCTTTGTAAGTTATCTTTATAATCTTTATCCCTTAATATCTCTAAACTTCAATTGACACCACGATATTCAAGATAGACAACAGATGATTATTAAACACTTCCATCTCCTTACCTGTCGTGGCTTGAACTATCGCACTTTTAAACTTACAAGGTATTAATTAAATAATTCATTAATTACAAAATTAATTAATTAATAATTAATAAATTATAATAATTTAATAATTATTAATTCATTAATAATTGATTCAATAATAATTCATTCATCAATAATTAATTAATAATTAATAATCAACTAATTAATAATTAATAAATTATAATAATTATTAATTCATTAATAATTGATTCAATAATAATTAATTCATCAATAATTAATTAATAATTAATAATCAATTAATTAATAATTAATTCATTCACCAATACAAAAATTGCGTGTAAGTTATTAGTTAATAAGTGTCTCAAGTGGTATCTCTATATACTTTTCTTTGAATCCCACAGCAGAAGGAGTAATCTAATTAGATAGAGGATAATATTCGGTAAAAAGCAATTTATAAAAGAACACTTTCATTAGTGTAATGAAAAGTATAATTTTTATTTATACTATTTTATAATTTTTAGTCTTATTTTTTAGTTCATTATTATAAATATTATGGATTATTGTAGTTAATTTTTTTTTCTCAAATACACTATCATTAAGAGTTATTCGTGTGGAATCAAAATTTAAATAAATTTTGAATCCACACAATTAATTAAATTTTGGACAACCTGCAAATAAATTCTGAAAGTATTGAAATCGTTTATTGTCATCAAGAACACGCAAGTGCACAATATTCGAAAACTCCGCACCAGAAAATGAGTGAATTATCGATTACAAAATTCCATAATTACAAATATCAAACAAGTCAAGTTAAATAAAAATGTGTACAAAAGCGAAAAAATTGTGGAGTGTAGGAGAATGTGTGTGTGTGTGATTGGGATTTAAAGAGCTAAGACTAAAAATAATTGTGTGTCAAATAAGAAATCATCTATTTCTTTCATATCTGTCTATTATATTTCAGTGGTCGCACGGAGCAACAGGTGCGCAGTGAAACCATTCGAAGGCCTCCCCCGCCCATCCTCCGCGTCCCCAGCAGGCGGTTCCAAAAGAGAGCCACCGATGGTAAATGCCTCACTTTTTTTTCCACTTAATATTAATCAATGTGACTAAAAATTCGTCTAATCTTGTCTTCTTCTTTCTAATCCTTCTGATCTGAATCAGATCAGATCCACGAGGTCGTTCGCCTTCATCACCTCCAACACGAAATCCGGTCGCTTAAGCAGGTCATCATACACCAAGGCAACGCAGTCAAGTAGATGTTGCGGAGTGGCCTCAATCATGTTGCACTTTGTGCAGATATTGAACTTCTTATCACCACGAGAGAATCTGAGGGTTTTTAAGTGACCGGAAGTTAAGCGAGCCAAAGCTGTTTGGTCTTTCCTATCCCCCTTAAAATGTATAGTAGCACCGGGGCCTTCACTACTATACCATGAATGAGCCGGTGGATGCCTCTAAAAAATGTTAACAAAGGCCTTTATTCTTGAGTATAACTCGAGGTAGGACAAGGGTGAGGCATACATAGGCCTGAGGCATGGTAGTACCTTTAGCAAGACTATCAGCAATATCGTTATATTTTAAATTTATATATGAGGGTATCCATTGTAGATGAAGAACACAAGAATTGCACACGGTCTTGAGTTTGTTAATCTTGTCTTGAGAATTAGAATAATTTCACTTGTTCAAATAAAATTATAATCTTTCTTGGTGCAACTACTGCTAGAATCAGCAGCATCTTGTTTGAAATGGTTTACTTTCTCGTTGCAGCGGACATCGAAGAGAAAGAAGCCTTCAAGAAGAGTATCCAGGGGAACACGAAGGATGACTTCTACCTCACGCGTACCGAGCCACCACCGTGAGTAAATTCTCATTCTTTTCTCCACAAGAGTGATAGGAACTTGAGCTTGAATTGGATGGTTATGAGTTTTAGTGCCTAAGACACTTCTACTCAGAATGAGTTGTAAGAGAATAAGAGGAACATAGACTTTACCAATGGTAATTCAGATGGGAAACGTGTCAAAACCTTTATTAAAGACCTCTCCAGGAACTTCTTCCAAAAACTTGTAAACCACACCAACCCTACTGTCCTGGATCAACTCAATTATACCCATAATAATGGTAAATATGCCTTTCCTTGTGCCACTACGGAATGGTCCACCCCTCTTAAGCCTCCATAATTTTCTCTTGTTACCTTGCCCCGCTGCATCTTGCTTTATATCTCCCATCGCTGCTTTTGCATTATTTCTTCCAACCCATCCCCCTCATTTGCGTACCCCCGTACCCGTGGGTAAGGGACGGCGTTCTGTTCTGTTTTCTGTTCTGTCAGGCAAATGAGGGGGATAATGCAAAAGCAGCGATGGGAGATATAAAGCAGGATGCAGCGTGGCAAGGTAACAAGAGAAAATTATGGAGGCTTAAGAGGGGTGGACCATTCCGTAGTGGCATAAGGAAAGGCATATTTACCATTATTATGGGTATAATTGAGTTGATCCAGGACAGTAGGGTTGGTGTGGTTTACAAGTTTTTGGAAGAAGTTCCTAGAGAGGTCTTTAATAAATTCGTCCATAGTTTGAATCTTCAGATCGTTGTGGATGAAGGGAAAGCATTCAATCTATATATATGTGGGCCACCAGCCGCAGCCGAGTACCTGTAGATGGCGCTACCATCGTCAGTGACGTCAGAGAACCAAGCTGTCGAGAACAGTAGAGACGACGAGGGGGGACGAGACGCATGAACGGCGTGGTTTTTTCTTCTGACAAAGACAAAGACGACGATGGGCCATCCAAAAGCCTATTTAATGACGAACTGCTTCATTTGTAAATACCTTTAATTGCAAATGATGCTTCTTCAAAATGTAAACTTAATCCTGACAATACAGCCATTTAGATTGGTGAACTGTGTATTATTATTATTATGGAACTCAACACTAAGCGTGCCTGATGATCGTCTACATATATCAAACGCTAACGTACATGGCACAGAAAAGAGGTTAATTTCTCTTTTATTCATGGCGACGATCTGTTTGTTTACATAACAAAACTGGTAGCTTCCTCCATGTTAGGCGTAACTTCATAATCATAGCCTGTTACTACATTCGTTCTGGTGTGAAATAAATTTTCCTCGAAAAAAATGAGTTTAAAGTGAAGAAATCACAATATTTCTTACAATATAATGAAATTTTGGATGAAATTATCCAAAAGAGTTCAGTTAGAAATGAAGCAGATGGGCTTATGCTATCGAGAGAATCAACGTCAAAATAGTTTAAGTCAGCGAAGATAAAATTGTGTCATTTCACAAATTGAATGAACATCATGGAGATTACTATTGTGAAAATCGTAATTTGGCTACTTTTCTGTTATACTTACACCACTTGGCGCCTTTTTTTCGGGGGAGGCTAAATTCTTGGAGCGTTCAATCGCCAGTTTGTCTCTAGAAGCGTTAGGGAAATCATGGCATGCATATAACGGAGTGGAATCTGCGCGGGAACAACTAGTTGTTAAAAATAACAGTTTTTAAAAGAATGGATGAACTGTTTTTTTTCTTTCATCGCAATCAATGTTTTTTTTATTATTATTGGAAAAAGGTTAAGTCTTAAAGAAACATTTGTTAACGTATTTTACTACGAACACTCTTCTAAACGACATAGAGCATAGGCGTTTTAGTTTGAGCGCGAAGGAAAAAAAGACCATGTGTGTAACTTAACTTTTTTAACCATTTATATCAGTCATTGTTATTAAAATTATATTTTTTCTGAAGCTTTCATTAAAATGTAATTTTTTAAAATTCATGCAGAATAAACTTAAAAAAATGAACGTTTGTACAAAATTTTCCGGATATTTATGAATATTGAAAGCATGTTTTAGGAATTATATTTATACTGGGATCGTTTCGCCTATTCTACCCGTCTTTTATTCTTCGCAGTCTTTCTCTTTTTTCGTGTGTGTTCAAAAATGCATATCAACTGGATCTGGCGATCTGATCACCTCTGGTATGGCATTTTCTCGATAATGTTCTGAAAAGGAATACTTTATTTTTTTCTAACCACCCGATATTATTAGTATAAGTACTGTTACAATTTAATGAAAATATTTTCGCAAAAGCTTAGATTTCGCATCCTTCTGTTATGTTTTCCCTATATCCTTGATGTGACGCTTTTTCCGAACAGGAATCCGCTGTACCGGTCTGTTTCGACGCCCGCCGTTCTCTCGGAGTCTCTGTCTCTGCACAGTGTGGCCACAGATATTGCACCTTGGGAAGATCCCAACCAAAGGTATGACACAGTTTCTTGTTATGAAGCTGTTAATCCATAATATATGTTATGCAATTACCACAAAAAAACTCATTCACATAGCCTTGCAAGCTATGCCATCATAAGTCTAATTGTAAAGGATATCAAGTAAGCCAAAATTCAACCCTTGTTGGAGTTACTATTATTGCAAAATATTACTATCTGTGGGCCACCAGCCGAGTACCTATAAATGGCGCTGCCATCGCCAGTGACGTCAGAGCATCAAGCTGCCCAGAACAGAAGACGAGATGGAACGCTGTACGAGAAGTATTAACGACGTTGGTTTTTTCTGCAAGGACTGCAGTCGACGATGGGCCATCCAAAGCCTATTTAATGACGAACTACTTCAATTGTACATATCTTTAATTGTAAATATTGCTTCTTCAAAATTTAAATAATCCTGATAATATAGCCATTTAGATTGATGAATTGTGTATTCATTCATGGAACCAACATTAAGCCTAATGATGATCGCCCATATATCTGAAAGAACAAATATTTAACACACAGCAATAATGTTAAAAAACATATCATGCTCTTTGGTATTGTTTTCAGAAATCTGCTTTTTAAGAGCGTTCATTTATTTAGATTTGCTTTTGCTAGATTTGGTTTTTAAACTGGAAATATGTTATTGCATAACTACATCCAATTTTCCCTCCTATTTTATGTTATTTTTCATTTTCATAATTTTATTTTATAAACTTGTAATTAATTGTACAGAATCAAATAGACTGTTGTATGACTTTATATCCGTAAACAAGTGCTTAACTTTTTCTCTTTTCCAGGGGTCTCTTTGGTAGCAGTCGCAGTCGGAGGTCTAGCTCAGCAGACAGCGTAGGCAGAAGGTGATTTCAAAACTGGATATTTTTGAAATCTAGCGGTTATCTAAAGTTTAAATAGGCTTGTTCAATTGATATTTTAAGCCTTAAGATAACATTTTTTAGTATTTTCTTAGTTTAAGGTTTTCTTTATTGTGTGGCTCTTAAGTAGTTTTGTTGTGCTTAATCCTATTTAAAATGACCGCCTACAAATTTTTTGAAAAATTGTATATTTTAATATTTTTTTTGTTTTTTATATGCATTATCAATTATAAACACAAAAAACACCAAAAGGTTTTTTATAAATATGATATTTTTTTGAGAAATATGGGAATTTGTAGTAAATTTTAATGAAATTTAACCAACACGGTTAACTCTCTACACCAAATTGTGACGCAGAAATTCTAATTTTCTTTTCACACAAGTTATAGAGGACGATGATCTATGAAATGAGCTAAATTCTAAAAAAAATTGAAATGCAAGTAAATTAGGGGTAAAAATATGTGTAAATATGCATTTTTTCCATGCATTTTTTTTCTATAAACACCTGTAAATTAAAAAGTATTTCACGAATAACAAATATTTTAATTCGTTTCATTGCTTATACTATTTTAAATATGTGCTGAAAATTTCAAGTGAATATCTTAATTAGATTTTGAGACGGTGGGGAAATTTTATGAAAAACAAAGTTCTGAGAAAACTGCACTTAAAATTTCCTTCCAGTTGGTTTTGCTTCAGGCAAAGTATTTTAAAATCGTTATAACTTTTTTTCTAATTCACTTAGAAACAAAATGTAAACGGATTTGGAAAGACGACAGTCTGAACTACAAGAAAAAGTCAAAAAATAATTTTCACCAAAATGGTAAAAAAAATCAGTGTTTTCAAAGTAGGCTGTCATTAAATGAAAAAAGAAAGCAGTTGGGTGTGAGGACAAATCTGTTCCACCATTTTTTGCTGAATATGATCATACAAGACGAGAAGAATTTGTTTTCTTTGGTTGGTTTCTTAAAAGATTTTTCATCGACTTGGATAAGTAATTCCTATGTGCACTTCTTTCTAGTTCTATTCACTAAAATTTCTTTGAACACAAACGATAGATAAATACAGTTATTCGTAAGAATAAGCACTTTTTAATTGAAATTTCTAAAAAAATTTCCAATATAAAAAAATACTTACATCAAACTTTCTAATTCTTTTTACAGATTCTCTCTATCTTATATACTTACAAAATTACAACTATTTTTAGTTGCACATAAACTTTATAGCTACTCTGTATTTTATTTTCATAAATGCACAAACAGTTTATATAAAATGAAAAACAATTAAAATGTTATGTATTATAAACAGTAAAATGTTGCTTCTGGTAAACACTTGTTTCTCTGTTCAGCATATAGAAAATATTCTGAGCGTAAAACGTAAATTGGTTTTGAACCAGTGGATCAGCAACTGTGAGTTAAAAAATCGTGATCTTCTTTAAACCAGACGCATATCCCTTTGCCAGTCCAAGGATCAAGTTTTTTGTCTGACATTTTTTTAAATTTACAAACCATCGTTTTAAACCTGCCATATTGATTGATACAAAAAGAAGTAAAATATCTTTCTTTTTCGCATGCAATATGCATGCCTTAAATTCTAATTTCACTACTCTCTGAAGTTATTCTGAAATGTATGAATGCAGTACTTCATCTATAGTTGATGATTGCATCGCAGTATAAATTTTGTTATACGCAGAAATAATCATGCTTAACTGTTTTCTTTTAAATTTTCTGAATGAAAAAAAGAGTGGAAAAGTTAAAACCATCTGAACATTAGAGTTCAGTTTGCTGATAAACTGTTAAACTGTCATACTGCTGCTACGCTGTTATATTATAACGAAAATTCATTACTCCCCCACTAATGTAACAATAATTAGAAAAATTGGATTCCACTGAAAACACATTCATTGGCAATAGCTTAAAAAAGTAACTAGTGAGCAAAAAGCAAACCAGTAGCGTAGCGAGGGTAAATGGTCCCCCGGCATCACATTAAGTTTTTCGCCTCAATCAGCGGCTAAGCAAGGGTAAATGGCGTTTGGGGCATGGTATTATTTTAACGTAGGACTACGTTCCTCCCATTGGGGTCTCAGGAAGGAAATTGATTCACACGCTAAAACGCCACGAAACTTGGTATGGGAGATCCTCTATATATCGGTAACTACATATTTTAGAAACATAACTATTGTCTTATTTTAGATATAAAGGATAACAACAGAAGTTACAAAAAAAAATTGAAAATTGGAATTGTAGTTCAGCGACCACCGAGTCGCAAATCTGGGCAAAAACACGCATGAATTGGTGATACGATCCTCTATATCTCGGTAACTACACATGTTAAAAACATAACTAATATCTTATTTTAGAGATAAAGGGTAACAACAGGAGTTACAAAAAAAAATTGAAAATCGGAAAAGAGTCACGCGAAAAAAGTAGTCCTACGCCTTTAACATCAGCGGCTGTTTGAAAAAGACAGCCTCCCTTCATTTTTCGCCTCCTCGTCGTATTTAGCTTTAAAAATTGACAAGTTTTGTGTATGGCTCCCCCAGAAGAGAAATGAGGCAAATCTATACTCCCTTTGAATGCCCAGTCGCTACGCCACTGATGGATGGGCTGAACTGTTTGTGTGGAAATTTGTATGCCACTAAATGAAAGACGTTTTTCTTCCAGGTCTCGCCGCAGCCACCGGAGTTCAGACAACGAGAGCGAAGTGTCCAGGTCCTCTAGAGGTTCCCGATCTTCTAGGAGGAGGTATGCTCTCTCTTTTTGAAAATATTGATAATAGTTGTAGAATGGTTCAACTGTCAAAAAGAATCGTTTTTCATTGAAAATCAATGACCTGTTTTGCTTTCTTGTACCATTCTTTGATACATTTACCGTTACCTATTTGCCCTTCTATACTCAAGATAATGTTCTTCATTACAGTAGTAATAATGCTGTTAATTGAAACCGTAATACATTTCACACTATCTCTCAGAATTGTTATCTTCATAATAACAATTCTGCTGCCATTTTTACTTCGCTTTATCTTTCAAACTAACCCCGAAAGTTATAGGTTATTAGAATACGCCATGTTTCATTGTACATTGGAAATCAAGATCATACAAAAGAGAGCCAAAAATAAACTCAGAGTTTAACGAAAATAATCAAAAACAAACAAGGAATCCATTCTAGTCCACTGTTTCAAGGGCTAAGAACTATTTGAAATGGATTCAAAATAATAATTGGGAATTTTTCTGTTTCGTTTTGCTGCTGCATTTTTGTATGATCTTGATTTCCATTGTTCTCTGTTTTGCTGCTGCAATTGCGCGCTACTTAAATATTGTATTAATTTTTTTCTAATTTTCCTAAATTTTACTCTATAAATTGTATTGTT
This sequence comes from Araneus ventricosus, assembly GCA_013235015.1. Lineage (NCBI taxonomy): Eukaryota > Metazoa > Arthropoda > Arachnida > Araneae > Araneidae > Araneus > Araneus ventricosus. Next base: position 43,013 of record BGPR01008331.1, on the reverse strand, counting down.
TATAAATAAAAATAATTTTAGTTTTTTTGTTGTTCTGGTATAATTTTTAATTAAGATTCCATTTTAAATTTATTCTATTTTTTCTGTTGATTGTTTTTAAGCTTTTATTGTACATACTCACTTTTATAACATATCTTAAGAGCATCTAGTATAGCTCGGCTCGAGCATGAATCATCAATAAATATGTCTCATACACTTTGTTGCCAGATGCCTTTTACAAAAACCTCAACACTAAGCGTTGCCACATATAAAACAGTTAGTCCGTAATGTGAGATTTGTGTGATTTTTTGGTAAACCTGGAGTTTACGGTGCGCACCTGTTTCTCGCCAATTTTTCTTGGCGCAATTTTATTTGCCGTCGCCAAATACTGTTTTGATGTGCAGTGCGCTTTTTATTGCTCTCATGCGCATCCGTCACCTGAAAAGAAGAGACTGAGCACGCAATGCCTGCGGCATTTCAAGTGTGTACTGGACACATTTTTAACTTTAAAAAACATCAGCGGCTTCGCTTTCAGCATAGCAGGAAACTAGTAGCTACGCTTTCTCATTGAATGTTAGGAATCGAGGTATTTCAAAAAATTCCGGAAACGAGAATTTGCGCACGCAATGCCTGCGGTATTTCAAGCATGTACGGGCAAATTTTTTAACTTAAAAAACATCAGCGGCTTCGCTTTCAGGATAGTGGAATACTCGTAGCTTCGCTTATTCATTGAGAAACGAAACACACAGAATAACATACACAGTACTGAACCAATATTCAAACCGAAGAATTCCAAACGAAGTTTTATTGGAATTCGAATGAATCGACCAATCACATAGAAGAGATGAACAAAACAGTCCAATCAAAACGAGGCGCAATATAGCTTGATGTGCAAAACACCGATGAAAAGATTAATTTTCGCTCATGCGCGCATGTCACTCGTTAAAAACATAATTGCGCTACCGAAACAAATGTTCACTCATCTCCGTTGTTGGCGGCAAAGAGTTGGCTATCCTAAGAGGAACGAAGTAAGTCGGCACCGTAGACTACAGATTAACCGATTTTTTTCCCCCTCTTTTCTTTTGTCAGAGGTCAAGAAAGTGGTAGCGAGTCCGATTCCCAGCGCCACAGGAGTAGGCAGAGGAAGAGAAGGTAAGAATTGTGCTTTTCTTCATCAAATACATTAGAAAGAACAGTTTTGTAAACTATAGATTTTTTACAAAAAACCATTTTTAGTTTTTACTTAACTTATAGTTTCATAAATAACATATAAGTTTATAAATAATATAAAATTATAAGTAACAAACACTCATGAAATAAGCAAAAACTCACCAGAAACATTAGAAAGAACAATTTTGTAAACTATAGACTTTTTACAAAAAAACATTTTTAGTTTTTACTTAACTTATAGTTTCATAAATAACATATAAATTTATAAATAATATAAAATTATAAGTAACAAACACTCATGAAATAGGCAAAAACTCACTATTGCAGAGTAGTTGGCACTATACAAGCAAGAATTTGCTCTTGTAACTCTTGCGTTTGTAGGCAATATGGGGGCATTCCCTTTTGATGCGCAATTAGCAGTCACTCGTCATATTATGTTTACCCTAGAGGCACTGGTAGCACTCTTTTATCGTCTTGAATTCTTGAAGAAAGCGCTCTCCGTGCTATCACTTACATCCCCCAAGATTCTTGGCGATTTGATCAAAGTGACTAAACAAGAAATAGAGCTTTACGCTCATGTTGCACCCGTGCGCACAAAACGCCAACAGCATTCTAGTAACCAGAATCTCATAGTTATCCGCATTTCTGTTACCCCCCCCCCAGGGAGAGAATGGGGTGGTGTTAGTGGGTTTGTAAGATAGCCACGCTGACTTCTCTTTTTCGTTCATCTTCCTGCCAAATCTAGGGCCACGGAGGCCTAGAGGTAAGGTCAGGGCCAGAGGGTTTCAGGTTCGAATCCTGATTCCACCGAAGATCCGCCGTGTATGGGGCCTGTTGCACGTAAAATCACACGTGGTAGTCAGACGCCCTCTCGCTAGTGTGGTGCGTTAATATAGCTAACTAATTCCTGTCAAATTTACGATCACACACAAGGGGTCGAGTTTGAGGTTCATCGACAGAGGTGTAGTGGAGCCTGGACGCCATTTCGGTAATACTTCATTTTTAGCGAAAAATAAATAAGAAAAAGTTGAGGAAACCTCGTTAAAAGAGCGAGATATTTGTCGCCCAGGTGAGAGCATTCCGGCACTGCTTAATTTACAGTTAAACCACTGTTCATCGAACACATCTTCTTCGATCTTCTGGAAAGACGAAGCGGGAAAAGAAGAAATTATGCATTGAAAACATTCACCATCAGCATTCAAAACCTTGGGCAACTGCTTCATCAAGCTGAGCATGAGATGAAGTGAAGGAATAACGATCATCTTTTGGCTAATAATTGGTCACTCACAATGTTTGACAGGCCATCTTTCGGACCATCACGAATGGCCACTCCTTCTGGGTCTAGTGTTCCCGTTGAGCTTGGCTGTCCCACATGCAAAGATGGTGTAGAAATTTTGTGAATCCTTTCTATCGGCCAAGAAAGATGTTAGCTAATTTCATGTCTACTTCATCAAGCTAAGCTTGAGATGAAATTAAGGAATAACGATTATCTCTTGTCTAATAATTGGTCACTCACAATGTTTGACAGGCCTTCTTCCGGACCGTCACGAATGGCCACTCCTTCTGAGTCTAGTGTTCCCGTTGAGCTTGGCTGTCCCACATGCAAAGATAGAATAGAAATTTTGTGAATCCTTTCTATCGGCCAAGAAAGATGTTAGCTAATTTCATGTCTGCTTCATCAAGCTAAGCTTGAGATGAAATTAAGGAATAACGATTATCTCTTGGCTAATAATTGGTCACTCACAATGTTTGACAGGCCTTATTCCGGACTATCACGAATGGCCACTCTTTCTGGGTCTATAGTTTCTCTTGAGATCGGCTGCCCCGCATGCAAAGATAGCGTAGAAATTTTGCGAATCCTTTATATTGACCAAGAAAGATGTTAGCTAAACTATTTCAGTAAGGCATTAATCATTTTAATGCTGTCCTGCGCTTCTTGCAAATAACTGGTACAGTACAGTTTCACACACATTACCATTGTGCAATAGTACACATTTTAGATTGTTACTGTTATAAAAAAAACTTTAAAACTTTACTAAAACTTTAAAAAAGCGTGAGGCGCAGGTAGAAAAGCTGTAAGTAAATTAGAATTGTTATCACATTTATAATATATTTTATATGATAAATGTTTAATAACATTTCGTTTCTTATGACAATCATTGTGGTTTTATATCTCTCTCCTATTGTTTTCAGCGCCTCACGCTTTCACGATTTTTGTTTTGATCTCCAGATTTTTGCGAAAAAATTATATTTTTCTTTTTTAATTTGTGTTAAAAGGTAATTGGTAAAAGTGTTTTTTAAAAATTTTTTTATATTTATTATTTTCTAGTTTTTAGACTTTAATTGATGGCATAATTCAGTATTATAAATCTTTTATATATCAACTAACTGAAGCAATTATTTTATTGAAAAGGTCTATAATAGGATATACTTATTTTTATTGAAGCATTTAAATTACTGTGTAAATTATTTTAATTCTCAAAAATACTATAGATGGCGCCACTGAAACCTACCGAGTGTAAGAGCAATTTTGCGAATTTTTTTTTAAAAATTGATAATTGAGAGCTCTAAAATTATTAAAATATTACATTGTTATCAAGACCCAATAAATATACAAAATTTCAGAACTCTAGTGCATTAAGAAGTAAGTGAAAATACGATCACAAAATTTCAACTTTACATACATACAAACATGAAACATTTCGAACTTGGTAAAGGCGTTTAAAAATAATCTCCACTCTGCTGAACTATAGAAGGTGAAATCTAATTTTCCGAGAAGATCTGGGATATCGTGGCAGTGAACAAGCAGCTTATATTCTGAAAAAAAGGCCAGAAAGTCCTGATCTTTTTTCCGGAAAAAAGAAACTTTTTACAGAATTCAAGTAGATTCTTTTCAGATAACCTGGAGGCTAACACCTCGGCTAATTTTTTCCGAGACTTTTGGAAATGTAGCGTTGTATAATATCAAACTGCATAAACACTGAAGTTTGTAGAGAGAAATGGATTTCAGATTTGAAATCAGAGGTAGCAAAATAATATCTTAAATCAGTTGAAAAAATTCATGCAGAAAATGAAAAAAAAAAATGTTCCCAAGTGTCATAATATACAGGGTGTACACAAATCAAGTGACACACTTGAAAAATTAATTTTTAAAAAAACTGGAAAACTAATAATGTTGGAGCAACGAATTTTTTAAAAATGAAAGCGCATTCAAAAAGTTTTTTTCCAAATAGGTAGCATGCCATTTCTGTGGTTTAGGGGGTCGTAAATTACTGGAAATCAAACATTTGTTTAGAGCCATTATCTGAAAAAATATTAAAACTGGAAGAAAAATAAAAGCATGTATTTGTAGGGAATTGCAAACTCTTTAATTTGTTAATTCACATCTAGTGTGAAAACTGAAGAGTTTTCGTGATATTCAAGAAAAACTGAAAAAGAAATAAGAAAACACTCATCGGCTTCTGGCGATCGGTAGCCATTGCGTACGGAATTTCTTGCTGTAACAAATTTAGAACGGCGTAAAGCCACGTTACCTATCTGAAAAAAAACTTGTGGAGATGCGCTCTTATTTTTAAAAAACAGGTAGTTCCAACATTTTTAGTTTTTTTTTAAAATTAATTTTTGTACACCTTATATATTTCATGATTCTGAGGGTATATTTACATATTTTATATGGAAAGGTTCTAATGATCACTTCTTTTCTTCTTCGTCCACCAGCCGAAGATCGGAGTACCGCCTTGTGGATTCGCAGTCTCAGTGGCGGAAGATACAAGAGCAAAGGAAGGAACACGACACTGCGTAAGTTGTCGACTTTGTATTTTCATTAAATACAATTTTTTTACTTTCTTCTATACTTTGTATTTTCATTAAATATAATTTTTTCACTTTCTTCTATACTTTGTATTTTCATTAAATATATTTTTTTTACTTTCTTCCATACGACTTTCTTCTATACTTTGTATTTTCATTAAATATAATTTTTTTTACTTTCTTCTATACGTCTTAGACATCATTGAGTTTGAAAAACACATTTTTAGAATTATATCTGATCGAGTGTACGTGATCACGATAACTTGTAACTGCAACGTACAAGATGAATAAAATCAGGTTAGTGGACTTTATGCCAAAAGTGTAGAATTGTGTCACATTTTGGACTAAGTTTTTTCCAACAGGAAAATATTCTTTGTCTAAAGGAAAATTTGATCTTCTTCAGTGAATTATGAAACTATACAAAAAGGGGACATGATAACAAAGTCCTATTTAACAATCGTTGTGATTCTCGTTGAATAAAAATATTGCATCATTCTTAATTATTGCATTCGTGTACTGCCCGTTGCCACTTCCTACAGTGGGAAATATATTATACATTTTCAATTATTGCGCTTGTTTATATACGCGTTGCCATTTCAACTTGAAAGTATTAAATGTATTCTTTTTGTGTGCGGATAATTATGATTATTGCTAAATATCTTTTAAAATTTATTATTCTCGCGACCCCAAATTTTTTCAAATTTTAACATTCGTTATAAAAAATCCCCACTCGTTTGTAAAATTAAATTTTTAAAAAATATGAGGAAATTTTTATCAAAAGTGAACATATCCACTCTTTTCTGAATTGCGTTTTTTTTTTTTTACAATTTTGTAATTTTAGTACCCGACTGTACAAAGGTACAGTCTGAATTTGTCAGAAAATTTGTTACCCCTTTGTAGAGCCCCCTAAAATCTTTAATTTTCGCAAAACTAAACATATCCACTTCTTAAAAAAATTCATCATTTTACGATATATTTTTAACGAAGATGAACATATCTATCATCTCATTGTATCTTATTCGATTTATTTTTTTCAGAACTTAACATATCTGAGCAATCTATAAAAGGTTTCAAAACTCTAAAAATTTCTTTCTAGTTCGTCTTTGCCCTACAACATATCGTTTCGAGGTTTTCAGTACAGTTTCAGATGACAGTTAGGCAACAAAAGATGGTGCTACTTTTGCCCAGCACCACTCCCCACGCAGTTGGGAAGAAGGTTATTCCTCATCCAAAATTTTCCAATGCTTCATCCAAAAATTGTGATTTTCTTAAAAATTTCAATTATTTTAGGGGAGAGTGGTTTAAAACCGGGTAGTGGGGTAAAACCGGCTACCCTTGATTCTGGCAATATTAGTTCTTCTTTCTAGCGGGCAGATACTGAATTAGACTCCACTACTCAAGAAAAAGGAACAGTCATAGTGGCGTGTTGTAGCTGTTGAATGCACTGAATTTAAGAAGGTTTAATTGCGTTAAGACGTCAACTCTCTAACGTTCATTTGATTTTAAACTGTCCTTACTAAAAAATCATTACAGTTCTAAAAACTATATTTAGTCCAGCTTATTATTCGTTTACTAAGGATTCATACCCTATCAAAGAATAAGGATTTACTCCAATAATTGCGCTGTTCTATTTCGGTTTCTATAGCTTCTGCACTCGGGGTAAAACCGGGAACTCCAAGTGGGACACTCGATATTGATATTCTTCCGCTGAAGACGATAAAAACACATCAGACGTTGATTGTTTATATTTTAATGATGAATTTTCTAATTTAAATAAAGAAGAATGGTTAATCTAATGTAAAAACTCTCTTATCTGTGCCAAGGGAAGCTGCAGTGGCGCGGAGGAAGAAGACAACTGCTTTACATAAGAATTTTCTAACTAATATTCTTAAATTGTCTTATAAAATAAAAACGATTGTAACTTTTCCATTGAAAATCGAATTTTCCTAATTTCTCATAACATTAACATGTGTACCCGGTTTTACCCCATTGAACCGGGGGTAAAATCGGGTAGTTTGACTTTTTTAAATATAAAAATCATTGATAAAAAGTAATGAAACTGTGACTCTTCTGGAAAGATATATCGTACTTCGATAAACAATGAATATTTTAATAAAATTTGACAAGGTCTCTGTCGAATATTTTAGCTCCAGCAGGCCTTTAAACCTTATCTACCCGGTTCTACCCTACTTTCCCCTATATATATTTATTAGATAGAATCGGGTATAACAGCCATTCTGCTAAAATGTTATTGGCTTAAAATCGAGGCCAATCAGAATACGGAGGAAGTCCAGATATCATTCCCTGTTCGCGGTCATAGTCTTTTACCTGCAGACAGAACTTTCTGTCGAGTGAAAAAGTCGAAAAAATATTGAAGGATACAACAGGATTTTTGAAAACTTCCGAACTGTTCGTCGGCGAGGAGAAAACTGGCAAGTGAATGATTTTAAAAAAGCTTTCGGATGTATATACAGTAGACTACGCTTAATATGATCACTTTGGGACTTAAGAATTTTAATAACATTAACCGATTGATAACTATAACAGGATTTGGTAAAATCAGGGAAAAGAAGCAAATGTAAAAGAAAAACACTTACCTCAAGACTATCTATAATTTATTTCAAAAATAACAATTAAAAAAATTATTTATTTATTTCACACAATTATTCCTTAACAGTTCATTTATATTGTTCGTACTCGTATTGTTTTTAAAAATTTGTTGAACGATTCTGCACGCCGTGTTTCAGAATATAAAGGGCTTGCCTCATTTCGGCGTTCTTTGGAGGGTTTTCTTCAAGACATTCGTCCCCGTCGGAATCATCAACTTTTATTGCATGGTCTTGCTCACAAACAGCTTGGCAAATTTCCAAGTCTGTTAGTGTGTCAGCTACTGAAATATCCTAGTCAATGGACATACATTCTTCATACTCTTCCTTTTGCATACTCTCCTTTTTGCATTGTCATAGGAGATTCAATGACAATTACCGACGTTCTTGTCCTTGCCCGCTAAATGGACAACCTTCAAAGAGAGATCATGAAAAATAAACCCCGAAATTCTTGGGATGTGTGGGGGAAAGTGGCCCTCAGGTGTTTCCTTACAAGTGGAGAGATAAATTTTACGAACGTCAATAGCTGCACTGGTAGAAAATGAGGGATCGGCCAATTCTCTACTTCAAAACTGATAACATTAGACGATCCTCTGATAAACAGGATAACCAAAGAAAAGGCCGCGGGCAAGAGGTATTTGCTTACAACCCATTTCAGCGAAAACTGGGCAACACTTCCGGAACTGAAATGGTTCCAGAATGTAATAGATGGTTCTTGAGAAGGTGACATTCTCAATGGGGATTTTGAAAAATGCAACTGCCTAGATAATGACAGTGTTTTGAAATGCCAGCTTTAAATTTAAAAGATATCTTTTCTAAATTTTCATCTTCAGTGGACTTTTGAAAATAAATTTTTTGTTCGAAGTTTTTGGTGTTTTTTTCAGAACTAGATATATCCAATGTTTTATATAAAAACTAAACATATTCAGTAAACCTTTGGCTATAGCTGCCACACAAAAAAATTATATGCCCATTTCCTTTGGTATCATAGACAGTGACCCTTAAACAAAATCGTTGTTGAGAATATAAAGAACAGAAAAAAAAATATTTAGGAAGTTAATCAGTTTTTTTGCGCTTCCTGAAAAATTTTGTAACATGGATATGTTCACTTATGAAAAGAAGCTCCTCATATATTAATTTTATTATTTTGAAAATTCAAATTCTTCCATAAAAACTAAAATGTAAAAAATAAACTATGTCTTTCCTTGAACTTTTAATAATAATAGGCAAGTTCGTGTCTGTTAATGTTATGAAGTATTTTACTTTACAGAAGATTGTTTAAAAGTTCATTCACTTCAGCGTCAGTTCAATTGAAAACCACTTTGCGCATTTTGTTTTTTTTTTTCGCGCATGTATGCATTTATGGTATGCAAAAGATTTAACAATGTCTTCATATTTACTTTCCTCAATGAATAACTTTGTTTTTTATTATTACAGGCTGCAGAGCGCCGTCGTCAGAGATCTGTCGGGAAGGAAAAGCGGGTAGGTGGTTGTTTTTAAATCTAGAATACCCTGGCATTCGGAATGCTGAGGTGATGTATATCTTGTCGAAATTCTTGAAAATTAATGAAAGCATTCCAATGAAATTTAGCAGGGATATGCAATTATAGAAAAGAAGAGATTATACCGTACAACAGTTAGGGTACCCACTTACGATATTCAGTATTGTTTATCAAAGTAGGAGTGTCCACACTGCATCAAACAATATTGAACATAAAATGTCTCTAATATGCGATTTGGTGTCATAATCACTCAGATTTAACGATTTCCGTACTTTAGACGATGCAGTTTTGTCACAGACCAGTCGATCCTATTCCTGCAGTAATTTATTTATTTATTAAACGAAAAGCACACTACAGAGAAAATTCCATTTACAGAGTGCTATAAACAACAAACACGCAAAGAACAAAAGCTACAACGAGTAAATCATAAAAAATGCAAAAATTAAACACAGAGAATACACAAAATCATAAAAAAAAATTCAAGCGCATATATAATTAAAAACGAAAACACATAATAACGAAAACATTAAAACACACTATGATTCTAAAAGTCGTATTTTTTTAAAAAAATTTAAAACTTAATATTAAAAGACCATTTCCAAAAGGCAAGGGTTATAAAGTCAAAACACACAGCACCGAATCCTCAAAAAAGACACACTAGGAGTTTAAAAGTTTAAAGATGAAAACAAACACTTGAAATAAAAATAAATTTCAACACTTAAGATAAAATGCAACACGGTGTCGAAAGCAGAGAACAAAAATTAAACACAACCTATAAAAAACATTTAAAAATGGTCGAATGCATAAGAACAAGGAAAATTTATACGCATAAAAATATAAAAAGCTGGATATTATAGTCGAGAGTAAAAAGCCAAAATAAAACACATCATGTATTTAAAAGTTGTAAACATTTTGATTTTAAAGCGCCATGAGACATATTAAAAATATCAAGTTCATCAGAGAACTTGTTAAAAATTTTATAACATCTATATAAAGATAAATTGTTGATATAATTAAATCTAGAAAATAAATACCTCTTGAAATGAACTATGGTTCATCAAAGATCTAGGAGGCTAGGATTTATAGAGCTCAATATATTACTACAATCGATCGAACCATTAATAATTTTGTAAAAGAAGAGAACTCAAAAAACATCTCGTCTAGAACACAAACTAGACATATTGGAGATATTACGTAGACATAATATACATCTTGTAAGTAAAATCCATTTTTCTTATAAAGTAAATATCGCAAGAAGTTGTTTTGTGTTCGCTCAACAATTTCAATTTTGTTTTGGTAATTGGGATCCCAGATAATACTGCAATATTCCAGATTGGATCGGACATGAGCGTAATACAAGACCTTCGGGGCAAGTTCATTGGAAAATTCTCTTTGTTTAATGTATAATGCATGTTAACTGGTTATAGGAGGGGCTTACAAACCGCAGTTGTCCTTCCAAAAATGTCCAAATAAAGAACAATAAGATTTAAGCATGAATATCTAGCTGGCCAGTCTATCCGACGAATATTCTCATTTTCAACATTAATGTCTACCAGCTAATTCTTATGTGGCCGAGCGTTGACGTCTATAAACCTGAAGTTCAATTGCTTCCCTGAAAAGTAAACATATATCTTTAAGATGTCCGTATATCTCTGATCAGCCAATTAATCTATTTCAAATAGATGGAGAGATTTGCGGCTGTCCTATGACTTGTCTGTCTACCATATACACCAATGTGTACAAAATTAGTGTGTTGTGTGATTCAATTGAGTGAAAAAATGTCATGTTTTCAACATGGATAGAAATTTTGTATCATCTCTAAAAGTATACCGACAATACAATTGATTACTGCGGTTTAATAATGAAAGATCTGAAGTAAATAGTTTATATTCCTTCAAAAACATTTTTTATCTCATCATTTGCAAGTGTGACTCAACATTTTTTAAATGACAGTTTAAACGCCCTTTTTCTATGTTTCATGTCTTTTATTCTTTAATAAGATTTGAAAATGCAATTTCCATCCATGTACTTTTAACGTAGGACTATGTTCCTCCCATTGGGGTCTGAGAAAAGAATTTGATTCACACGCCAAAACCCAACAAAAGACGTTGTGTGTGAGATCCTCTATATCTCGGTAACTACATATGTTAAAAGCATAACTAATGTCTTATTTTAGAGATAAAGGGTAACAACAGAAGTTAAAAAAAAATTAAAATCGGAATTGTAGTTCAGCGACTGCTGTAGCAAAGTTGGGCAAAAATACGCATGAATTGGTGAAGCGATCCTCTACATCTCGGTAACTACATATGTTAAAAACATAAGTAATATCTTATTTTAGAGATAAAGGGTAACAACAGAAGTTACAAAAAAAAATTGAAAATCGGAAAAGAGTCATGCGAGTAAAATAGTCCTACGCCTTTAACAACAGCGGATGTTTAAAAAAGACAGCCTATCGTCATTTTTTTTAACAATTCTCATTTGCAAATATTTTGCACATGCAGAAGATAATGTGATTTTCACGTTCATGGCACGAATTAGCAATTAAAAGGATTTTTCCTTTCCAGGTATGTGAATTCAGGAGCAGATACTGAATCCGAAGCACCTCCAAAGCACAGAAAGAAACACAGAAGGTAAGAGCTGCACTTAATGTTTATGACTCTCACAGAAGTTCAAGAATCTGTCCGATCATGAACCGATTCTCTTTTCTTGCAGGCGTAGCCGTTCTGGATCTCGGTCTCCTGAGGCTTTGCCACGAGAAGTTAAGAAGCACCTCAAGTAAGTCGGGTTTTTTTTCACACCACAATGGAGTCGATTCCTTGTGTCACTTTATATATGGTAGCTCGCTGACATCGCAATTCATTTCGCTTTTTGCTGGAGGAAAAGAGCCTTAAAGTCACATCTCAGCGTAAGAGTGTGTGTGAACCTGAGCAATCAGTGGGTGCCAAAGGAATTCACGTGACCTCATCAAGATCGCGTGACATTTTGATACTGAGAATGTAGATAGGACAGAAACTTACCATATTGCTCCCTTTAGCCTCTCTTTCTGCCAATGCATGCTGCCTTCACGTCAGATTGTCGGGTAGACACGTGATCGTCCTAGAGTCACGTTGCTTTATATTGCACTCAGTGGTTGTCCTACTGTAAAAGTAGCTTAAGAAAACGGCGTTTTCAGTGTCGTAACTAGGAAGGCAGGTGGGGCATGTGCCCTGGGCGCAATCGCAAGGGGGCTCAAAATTATGGAATTAGTTGTATTTAAAAGAAAAGTAGGGTTTTTTGTGTGAGTGTGTGAAGCTTCATTCCCAAGATTCTTAAAAACTGAAATGGCTTCAACAAAGTATGGGGAAATCTTAAGGATACAGTCATCTTTACCACCCGGAAATCTGAAGCTACGGCAAAATAACAAGTAATATTATGTTTCAGAGATTTGCTGACCCAAACCCCCATCATTGAAATTAAAAGCTCGTTTAAAAAGAAGATCTCTTCCCAGATTTAAGTCTCGGTGGTGTGGGAGGTAAGGGAAGATGGTTAGGGATAATTATCTTAGCAGGGTTCCTGATGGTTTTTCACGGTATGTCTGATTCATATTAACGGGATATCAGTTTTTTCGGAAATTGGTGATAAATGGTTAGCAAAAGTGTCATTCCTATTTTCAATCAGCAAAAAGTGAAGAACGGTAAATATGCCTCCATGTTTTTCGCGTAGAGTAAGAACACTCTAGCAATTTTAAAAGATGTCAGTTCGCTATCTTTACATTGTTTTCAGTACTGAATATTTGCATTATTTGTATAATGAAAATGCGATAGTGTTTATTTTAAATTTTATTTCTCAAAATCTAGATACAGTTGTTCTGCCAAACGCACAGAAACAAACAAGCAAAAAATACTGGGAAAGAGAGAGAGAGAAAAGACCGCGTAAAGTTTTGCAATTGGTGTTTAAAATTATAAGTCCGTATGACTTTGAAATCAAGATAAATGAAAAAGATTTCTTTAATGATTCACGAGAACAAATACATAAAGAAGAGAAATTCAATTCCTGCCGTAATGTGAAGCGTTTTCTTTCCTCGCTGAGTTACACTATTGTCACCAATTAATTTTACTGTTAACAAACGCATTAAAATTTGACTTGACTATCAATTCATTAAACTACCAATACTTAACCTAAAATAATTATTTCAATATGTAAAAATGGCAATCATTTTTTCAATTCCTACTATTAGTTCACACTCTCCCTATATATATTTATTTATATATCTTGTTCAAATTTTCAATCGTTAATAAAATACTTTTTATTCATCCACTCAAGTTCAAATACATTTTTTAAAACTTGTAGTGGATGGCACTTGATGTTAATACAGTTTTTTCAAATATTAACTCATTAATTAAATTTAATTAATTAATTTTAGTTTTATATGGTAGAAAGCATATGTCTCCTTGAGTCGTTTGGTTCGAATTTTTCTCAATAGATGGAGCTAGGTTTGCCAGCTTCTAGACCTAATATCCTTTGTTTTCTGGTATGTTTACGAAGGTGTCATTGTTTCATGTATTTTTGTCAGAGGGTAATGGTGATTACTTTCTTTATTCTCTCTTTTGGATATGTTAAAAAAGACTTTATGAAGTTTTTCAATTCCTACTATTAGTTCACACTCTTCCTATATATATATATATATATAAGATATTTAGCAGGATATAAATTTAGGAATAAATACCGTCAGTGACGAAGCGTGTAGATCACTGACATAAGTAGGAATTGACTTAAATTTTTTTTTTATATTACTTGTTTGTTTGTAATCCTTATGTTTGGTACATGTACAAACATTTTAGTACTAACATCTTAGTAAGTATTGTAATTATAAACGCTTTTGCTTCATTAAAAGCCAGAAAAGTGAATTTATAACATTTCGGATGCCCTTAAGCCTTCCAAATTTTTCAGAAATAATGTATCGCTTTTTTATGAACACAAATAATGTCTTCTAAAATAATGAGGAATGCCAATCTTATGGGTCTTAAATAAATTAATAATGTTGTAGTTTTATGTCATGTTTGAATCAGCATTTTTCCCCGGAGTATCCCCTAATTTCCTGCGATGAATTTCAGCTGTGTCATAAAGTGCTAGATGAAACATTATTGAACTTTATTAGTTGTAAATTTTGATTAATACATTTAAAGATATGTATGAAATTATATGACTAATTATATTATGAATATTATTTAATATATTTGCCACTAAGGCTTTTGTATGATTTTATCTGTGTTAGCAAAAGATTTACTTCAATGTTTAGAGTTTTTATATACTGAACATGGGGAAAAAAGTAATGTATATAATTTTTATTCGTATGTGTATGGGTTCTCTTTTCGATTGATTAAGAGATTTGTACACATTTTATATTAATTTTCAAATACGAGATAAATGTAATGCAAATGTTCAGTGAAAATTTAGCGAAATTTTGTTTTTAAAAAAATTGTAAATCCTATCAACTCAAAAATATTTTATTTGTTATTTTTTAAGTTAATTTGCACTTTTAATCTTTGTACCCCTCCCCCCTGGCATAAGGCTTCCGAGAAGAAAATGAGGATCACATTTCAAAAAAGAGGGGGCGTAGCTTCAGTATTTGACCTGGGAGCCATTTTATGTGGGTACGCCACTGGCGACTTAATGAATGTTTGGTGGCGTTTGCCACGTGATTGTGTTGCTATGTGACCTCACTCTACTGTTATTACTGCCTTCGCATTGTATAAGTATGATTTAACACTTAACCCGAAGGTGCTCGAAAGTTTGTAAGCTGCTTATGTTATATTATTAAGCACTTGCTAACAATTTCGGAACTAATACAATGTAGCATTTCTTCTTCCCGATTTCCGAGATCGCAGTCTCTTTAGGTGCCCTTCAAGAGTTTTGTTACTAGTCTTATCTCATTTTGTATTTTGTTTCTTATTATTCTATAAATATTATTAAGCACTTGCCAACAATTTCGGAACTAATACAATGTAGCATTTCTCCTTCCCGATTTCCGAGATCGCAGTCTCTTTAGGTGCTCTTCAAGAGTTTTGTTACTAGTCTTATCTCATTTTGCATCTTGTTTCTTGCTATTTTATAAATATTATTAAGCACTTGCCAACAGTTTGGGAACTAATACAATATAGCATTTCTTCTTCCCGATTTCCGATATCGCAGTCTCTTTAGGTGCTCTTCAAGAGCTTTGTTACTAGTCTTATCTTATTTTGTATTTTGTTTCTTATTATTCTATAAATATTACTAAACACTTGCCAACAGTTTTAGAACTAATACAATGTAGCATTTCTCCTTCCCGATTTCCGATATCGCAGTCTCTTTAGATGCCCTTCAAGAGTTTTGTTACTAGTCTTATCTCATTTTGCATTTTGTTTCTTGCTATTTTATAAATATTACTAAGCACTTTCCAACAGTTTCGGAACTAATACAATGTAGCATTTCTCCTTCCCGATTTCCGAGATCGCAGTCTCTTTAGGTGCCCTTCAAGAGTTTTGTTACTTGTCTTATCTCATTTTGTATTTTGTTTCTTATTGTTCTATAAAAATATTTACATTATTATTTTCCATTATGTTTTTATTGATTCCCATTTTATATCTGCTTTCTTTTGAAGCCATTTGTCGTTTCCATCGAATTATTTTGTATTCTAACTGGATGTTTGTCATTTCAGGTATCATCTGGAAGATCCTACTAATATGACAGAAGAAGAGAAACGTCAAATACGATACACAAGAGTAGAGTGAGTATCGTCTCCATAGTCTAAATAAACTGCAAACGAACCAGTTCACAATAAATTCCGTTTAAAACCAAACACATTTGAAGCAAGCCGTATTAATTGTCACAATAGTCAATGGCGACTGAAGTTAAAAGAACCTACGAATGCTTCACTGGTGAATAACGTAAAATGTGTTTGTATGTTTCTTAGAGCTGTGGGAAAAGTTCCAAAAAATTAAGAAATTTCAGTTTTTAAATGAAGTTTTATGTCACATAATTTAATTTGCTGGTGTTTAAAACTGTAGTCTTTTCAAGTATGTACATCATTTTTCAATAAATTAGTATCATAATCAGTGCTATTTAAGTAGCCGTAATCTATCCGAACTAAACTTACATGCCATTCATTCTGTTACAAAAAGTCTCTCTGTAGGTGTGTGGTGTAAACAGTCCAACACGCAGGATAATGAAGAATGAATGTTTATTTACAAATATGCAGGAAAACACGTAGCACAGGTACAGGAAACAATAGTTCTTGCATAGATTAGCAATGTAAATAGACAAAAATTCACAGGTAATAACAGTTCAGCGCTTTGATATTTAGCAACGCAAACAGTCAGCAAATAACAAATAACGACAATAACAGCACTTTCAGTAGCGCTCAGCTCACCAGCTTCCTAGCTCGCACAGCAGAAGAATCTCTAAAGTCGTTCCCAATGGATCAGCACTACTCCTCTGATCCAGGCGCCGTCCTTATATACTCTCTCCGACAGGCCGTGACGTCACATGGAGTTTTCTCGTGTATTCAGGTGTATTCCTTTTCCTAATATAAATATCGGGAAAAGGGTTGCATTTTCTGGAATCATCTATTTGTCGCCAAGGTCGCCAAATTTTTCGCCAAGTCGCCAAGTCAGGGATCCCGGAACAGGCGCTTCTCGTCACTCCATGCCTAACCTTGTAAAACTCTCTTCTCAACCATCAGACTAACATTGCTGGGAAGCCACTTTCCATGTTCGTAACAATTCTTAGGTGGACATTTGCATCTTGTTCAGGGGTTCCCAACCTTTTTCCCCTCGCGTACCCCTTCATTATTATTCTTTTTGTTTTCGCGTACCCCCTACTATCTTATCCAACTCCAACCATCCGTCTGTGCAAAGAATTTTTTATCAATAATGTTAAGGACAGCTTAATTAAGCTTAAAAGTGTTATGACTCGAATTAATAACATTTGCAGGACTTATATTTGATCTTGTATTTTATTCCATTTTCATAATAGTATTAGCTCAACCCCAAAGTAAATGAAACCAGTATTGTAATTAATTCGTTTTAACTTATAAAGATAGCTAAAAATTGCATATCGTGATTATCTACTACAGTAATCTCTCACTTATGCGCGGGTGCAGGGGACAGAGGAAAAACCGCGCATAAGTGAAAAACCACAAAAGGGAGCTTAAAGGTGAATCATCAATACAGTGTACATCTATTGTTAATTAATACTATGTATATACTACTGAAATATGTAAATAAGATTAGTTTAAAAATGCAAATACGTGTATAACTTCCGTTAATTATTTTTTAAGAACACAAAGAAAATGGGAATGCTCCCGATTTTAAAATCTCTCTCAGTGTCGATTCTGAGACATTAAAACGCTCCGCTATCGTTTTTTTCGAGGTGTAAATATTTTCTTCGATTTTTTAAATAACATCCATTTTAAACGAATGCGACAATTTCGTTCTTTTCGCCATTTTAAAGCATACCCATCTACCCAAAACTCCAAAGATGGTCCTTTCGTTAGCGATCAATGCCACATGCTACGTACCGTACTAACCTCTCTAATTGGCTGACGTCAATCACAAGAACCCCCACGTTCACCCCTGTGTATAAGTTAAAGGATTGTGTTCCTGGAATTTGAACAATAGGGTAAGGGCGAGGGAATGCATTCCTAGAAAACAAAAAGGGTTTTTGTTCTGCTGAAAAAAACTTTTTGAAATAAGAAAATTTTTGCGACGCGCATTAGTGAGAGGTGCTTTTCTAGTGCGGCGCATAAATGAATAAGAGTTATCATTGTTTTCCTATACCCCTGGCCGGGACCGCGAAAAAAACGCGCATAAGTGAAAAACGCGCATAAAAGAGAGCGCATATAAGTAAAAGTCCACTGCATTAAAATGGTATAGTTATTAAATAGCAAGTATTTACTTGGAGAAAAAAATTCCTCTAAATTTTTAAATTCCTTATGTTTTTTGTTTCCGCCATTAACAAATTTGATTTCGCGTACCCTCAAATGGCCCTTCCTGTACCTCCAGGAGTAAGCGTACCACAGGTTGGGAAACTCTGATCTAGCTAAAAGAATAGCTTAGAAAAAGAACACCAATCCGACAAAAAATATTAATTGCATTCGTAACCAGAATGCTTTCATGAAGTTGAGGCTAGTAACCAGTTGGAAAAATGCGTTACTCCTTTGAGTGATTTCTGTCTATTTTAAAGGGCCCACTTTCGATAACAGGCCGTACCCCGGTAAAACGGGGGATTGTTACATGAGCCGCTCGTAATGGGGGCTATTATGCAGGAACCACAGTACCTGACTATCTGTCGTGGCGGCTGGTCATTCAATAATAGACCCGGGTGCCAAGGCAGGGCGGAGTGGTGTTCTTTTGCGTTAATATGCCTATTTAGTCCCCCCGGGGGTAACACGAGTACGTGGGTGAAAAGCCACCGGATAAGTAAGCGGATTCCTGCTTCTCCTGGTAGTACAGGGTGGGGCTCAGTTACTCTTCACCGATGACAGGACATACCTCCTTCTGGATGGGCTGGGCCGTAGCCGGTGACGGTCGTTGGGACTCCGATCTCAGTTTCTGACTGCTGTCGTGGCGACCTTTCCTCAGTTGTGTCCCACGCGCTTCGGTAGGCCGGTGGTGACTCTGTTGTGGCTTATTCTGCCTATAATGAAATGTGCATTTTAATTAAATAGTTTTCGAAACTAGTAAAAAATTATATTTTTTTAGAGTGCCAAAAACTTTCATGGTAGATAAATGTTGTTCAACGAAAATCATGATTATAATTTACTAGAAGATTTGTGCCTGTCTAAGACGGGCTTTTAGCCCTCCAAACATATCTCGTATCCCATTTTCACAGATTTACTAACGAAAGGTATAGTAGAAAATCTCATTTACAGTGGCAGAACTGATGAATCGATTGAGACTAACCTTCATTTAATAATAACCTTACTTTTAACAATTACTTTCGTTCCGTCCGAGTAAAAATGGGGCAAAATCCACTAACAGAAAGAAATTGCTTTACCAAATATAAAATAAATAAATAATGAAAGAAAATAATAAAAAGGAAATATAACTGTTAACGCGGCTCAATTTATGTATGAGAAACGCCATGAATCAATTGCCACGAACTTTCGTTTTCATAAATAACTTTGCCGAGGCAAAAAGAAATGAAACAGATGAAGTCATTTTATTGAAATTTATTCCAATCCATCATGCATTGAAAACACCTATCTGAGTTCTTTGACGCCATAACAGAAATCGGATTTGAACGTTCGATAATGACGCAGAGAAAAGGGGCGTGTTTATTTATAGGCGTAGACAGATAGTCTGAGTCTGTTTGGCACGTAGCCAAACCAAACCACGTGACAGCGTTACTTCAATCTCTGGTTATATATATATATATTAATTTCCCTGTGCTCTGAGATAGGAAGAATAAATTTTACTTTTTTAAATTCATCAATTCGTTATTTAAAAGCTATTACATAAAAACTTTATGAAAATGTATTTGGAAAGACTGAACGAATTTTCATTGTTATCAGTAGTTTCTTCTCGAAAAATAGTGGTTTCTGTTAAGCCTTGAGCAAGCACTTCGCGAAGACATATTGTCTTGTCAAAACGTTATATTGTCCTGACGAAACTCGGATTGTTTTAAGCTTATTGAAAATACCTGTTGCACAACAAAAATAGAATTGGGGAAGAAACCTGGCTCAATATATTCTGAGTTTCCTATGCGTATCAAATTTACAGCATGATTGCCATATTGTGCCTGTTCGAAACTGGTTTTTTCCCCCACAGAGTGGAGACAGTTTTACTCTGAAGATTCTACAAAAATTTATGCTTTTAATTGTCAAATACGTAAACAAAGGCTTAGAAAATATCTATGAAGAATGCTTGTAGGTTCGACGCAGCGCATATTTCACACTCTACCTCGATTTCACACCTCGATTACAGATATACCTTATATGAAAATGTATGAGAGTTCACTAATCTAATCCACTGTTTATTCTGAAAAAAATATGAAAAACTAATTTTTAACATCCAAGTTTCGGATCATTAATTAATAAAAAAACTTTTTAATAAGCTTATGGAAAATAAAAATAACACAAATTCTAAAAATCATAATCCAAAGATAACCTTAGCATCAAACCAACTCTAGTCTAAAATTATTCTTTTGTATTGGTTCTTATGGTCTCGTTTTCTTACATTCAAAATATAGAATAGGATTTTTCTTTTCCAAAAGGAAAACTACACTTTTTATATTTATTTTATTCTTCACAGATCCGAAAAGGAGATCTTCCGCCTCCATTATTCACCTTCTTCAGGGCGCCTGCGCAGAAGGAAGGTGAGCCCCGCCTCCTCCCGGTAAGTGACCACACACTTCTTTGCTCTTCATCCCATCGTTTGACTTAAGTTCCCTCAATATATTAATTTTTATTCATTTTAATTTTAAATCTCACATGAAAGCATAAATCTATGAAGTCGTGTTTGCCAAATATGCTTTTGAATCTCAACTTTTGTGGATATTTTTACAGATATTTTGATTTAAACTTTGAATTTATACTGTTACGAAAATCGTCCGATGAGTATACGGTTAAAACAGTCCTACAAGCAGGATAATGGAGAATGATGCTTTATTCACGGATATTACTAACTAATAATTCACTAATAATAGCAATAACAGTACTTTCAGTACCGCTATGCGTATATCAGCTTACCAGTTCGCACTACGGGCAAAACTTCAAAGATGTTCAAACACACTCCAAAAACTTTCCGAGGCATTTCCTCATCTCAGCACCTCCGGGTTTTTATACCTTTTCCGACAGGATGTGACGTCACATTGAATGATCTAGTACATTCTCTATATCTGCGTTCATAATAGGGATAGAACGAAAATGCTAGTATTTTCGATGAACTTCATTTTGTCGTCAAAATAGTTGCCAAATTTGTTTCCAAGGTCGGGGGTCAATGGTTTCCATTCGCCCGGCATCCAATAAAACCTTTGTAAATGTCTCTTTCCAATCTTAAGACTAATATTGCTGGGAAGCGGCATTACAGGCTCGTAACAATACTATTTAAGAAGTGTTAATACTCCATACTAAACACTCTGTTATTATCCCTTCGAAAATTCAGATTCAGTTCACAACTGAATATACATTTGTGTTTATTCACATAACCTTCTGCTTAGAATCCATAGAAGGGTCTTCACGTTTTTATGTCTGATGACGTGAAATTTCATGTGGAGTTCAAAGCTCTCACATTGGTTTGCTGACTTGGATTGAAAGTGGGGCTCTGATTCAGGTGTCCTTCTCGTCATCTGCATGTTTCCAGCTGTGAAACTTCCCTCAAAAGCACACACACACACACATATATAGTTTAATTTATTATCACTATAAATGCGAAACTGTATTTGTATACAGCTCTAGGCATTATAATGCTATGACTTTGAATTAGTAAGCTTTTAGTTATTTTCTCGATCTTTTCTTAAAATATTTTGGAGATTTACTCCTATACTTTTGCTTTTTTTCCAACAATTGGCCTTGGTGTCTCTAAAATTCAAATTTAATGCGATATAATCGATTCCTAAGATCGATTGGCATTTGATTGTTCGAATTCCAAATCTGGGTTGCCTTTTCCATAGTAATAATTTATAATCTAATTATCTTTCTGTATTTCACTGTATGATTATTAATTAGGCAATATTATTTTATATTTAATTTTAATTATTGGTTTAATAGGCGTATTTTCTGAAAATGTTATTTGAATTTTAATTGCTTGTAAGATGTTTAACTATATATATATATATATATATATATATATATCTTCAGACAAATGTAATTAATAAAATCTAACGACCTATTTGGTCATTCAATAAATGACAACTGATCCCATTCAAATTCAATGATAGATATCCATTAACTGTGTTGATGATTGAATGGACGAACCAATCGGGAGCCAATATCATTTTCTGAATTTAGACGTGTACCTAATTAAAGTGAAATTGAAAGTTGTACCGAAATATGTTGTGCAGTTTTCTCATACAAAATTGAATCAACCGAATCTATTGAAATAAATCTTCAATATTTCGTTTTGGAAAAATGCTGGATTCGAATTTTTTCTGTAATATTTTACAAGCACAACTACGTCAAAATATACATTTTGATTGACGATTCCGTTTTGCATAAATAAATCCAATTCTAGTATTTCTTTCCAATTTATTCCGGAATGGGTTCAGACCTTAGAGGAAAATTCAAATTAAATTTAGACCTTAAAGTCTTTTTCCTCTACTGAAAATCGATTCTGATTTTGAATCTGCGTGGATGAATGGCCTCTGATGACTTCATCCACCGGATTCTTATTCCTCCTCGTTGTTTCTTATTATTTTTGTATTTTTTGGTATTTTTAACTCTTTCACAATTAAATCTTCCCTTATTTCGTATTTATATCTTTGTACCAGTATTTCTATCATATGGTGGTCTCATTCTTGGTGGCGCCATCTATGGAAAGTAATCCGAACTCAACATTTCGAAAGACGAAAATATTTAAGTGTTTTGCGAATGGAATTCTGCAATAATATGTCCATTTCGGGCTTGTAAATGACAAATACTTAATCAGGTGTCCTTAGTGACTGCATGAGATATGTGGAAGAATACCTGGACCCTTGAAGATAGGCTTGACTTAAGAACACGGCGCAGTCCGCCAAGTTGATTTTTTTTTATCGCCAAATTGATTTCTCGGAAATGTGGTAGTCTTGTTCATTTTGTTGGCAACCCTAAAACGTTGCCAGAATTTGCATACGGTTCTATCTTTCTTTCGCCTTACGTTGGTTGGACTATGTGTGTTGGTTTTTTTTTTTTTTTAGCCATAACACGTTTTTTTTTCTTCTCCTGTTTGGTTATTCCAGATCCTGCCGAAATTTCCGTTAAGTCTTCTCGTGATAAACAACGCGCAGCCGAAAGCCAAGCTGGTCTAGAGTATTAGTATGGGTTGAAGAAAGATGTGATGGATTTGTATATGGAAATGAATCTGATTGCGAAAGGGAATGTATGTCCGACATGTAGAATGAAAATGGTTTTGACCGAAAGGGCGCGATGGGATGATTATAGGTGGGTCTGTAGAAAGTTTGGTGTGAATGTTCATCATGTTAGAAGAACAGTGAGAAAGGCTAGTTGGTTCGATGAAAGTAAGATGAGAATACCTGAGATTTTTATCCTCACATATTTGTGGGCTGTACCCCCCTCAGAAAACTTTCCCTTATGTAGAAAAATTATATTCTTTCAGTACACAATTTATGTTTTTAATGCATCATGTAATCTTGCAATTCCCTTAAAACTTGCTTAAATTCATGCAAAATTTCATACAATTTTGTGTACTATTTGCCATTTTTTAATGGCGGTCATTAGAATCGCTGCCTCCTTGAAACCATCCAACATGGCGGATATTTGGCGCTTTTTTGGATGATTGGCGCGATTTTGCCAGTTTGGCGAGGGACCGCACCGTCTTACTTAAATTTAATTTTTTGATTAAAAATTCTGCTCTCTTTTCACTAAGAATAATACAGCGTTTTATAAAAAATGGATTTTACATTTTTACAGGAATTCTCTGGATACCACGGGTAGGGGTGGAAGGGAAGGGACACCTCGGAAATCCCTTCCCCGAGGATCGTCTGCCGAAGTTCTCCCTACCACCGGCCTGAAATCAAATGGACAGACGGAGGAACGACGAAAATGACACCACTTGTTAAGTCAATGAAGAGGATCTATTTATTTGTACATTTTTCTTTTTGATTACTTGAATAAAGTATATACATTTTCTATTGAAGAACATGTCTTAGTTTTTCCTTTTTTCGATTTTCAATTACTCTATAGCGTTCAGAGAAACCTATATATGTGAAAATCTGAAAATAAATCTTTCAACTGCCATTAGCTATAGAAAAACAACTGTATGTTTACTGAAAAATCATTTAGACAAAAATATTTTTATCTTTTTCAAATAAAATTGCTTAAGTTGTTGCATCTGTATGGTTCATAATTTTTTTTTATTTACATAACATGTGGAGGGGTAAGAGTTAAAGTGAACCAAGTCTATGTTTTGCCCACTTTACGCTACCATGGTAATGTAGAAATTTCAGGTAAACCTGGAGTTTAGGGTACGTACTATTTTCTCGCCATTTTTTTTGGCGCAATTTTATTTGCCGTCGCCAAACACTATTTAGGGTGCGTAGTGAGTTTTTTTTAGGTCTCCTACGCATTCGATGCCTATAACATCTCAAAACGAGAGATTGAGCACGCAATGCAAGTTTGCGCCGGGCAATTTTTTTTAACTTAAAAAAAATCAGCAGCTTCGCTTTCAGCAAAGAGGGCCCTCGTAGCTTCGCTTTTTCGTTGAGAAAAGAAACACACAGGGAAAGTGCGAACACAGGGAAAACACGATGTCTGAAGACGATGAAACGTAGCAAGGGAACCATTGTTTCCAGAAAAAACATTCCTTGTTCGATATTTGGAAGCCATAATCAGCAACACAGAGAAAGAGAATCAGCAAATTAAATAAACGAAAATCTTCAGAAGAGAAGCGAACGGTTATTGAAAAATATGGTTTGGTAAATGATCAAGAATTCCAAACGAAGTATTATTCAAATTCGTACGCTGACCAATAAAATCGAAGAAAGCAGACCAATGGAAATGAGGCGAAATTAGGGACATGCGCCGTAGACCGGTAAACAAATCACTATCGGCGCATGCGCAAACAACGCCGAAAAAATTTTCAACTCGCATCCAAAACAAATGTTCTGGCTCTTTCTCTCTCGGCGACAAACAATTGGCGAGCTTAAGGGAAACGAAGTGAGTACGTACCCTAAACTCCAGGTTAACCAAATTTTATGTGATTGATGCCCATAGTTCAATTTGTATCCACCAGGCAGCAAGAACAATTAGAAATTCACTGTTACCTTAAATACAGCTAATCAACTTTGTTTTCTCAGAAATAAATCTCATAAACTTAGTTCACGTTAACTTTTAACGCTGAACCCTCCGTATTATGAAATATAGCATATATTCTCTACACCAAAATTATTTATCTGTATAAAATCTACCAAATTAGTCAGTGATTCACCGTGGAGGATACTCAAATTTCTTTACTGTACTAAAAAGCAACTTGTCGAGAAAAATAATTTTTAGCATGCATATTGCAATTCACGTTGAACGATAACATTATAAACACAATTTGAACTTTATAATTGAACATTGCCAATCTGTCGAATGATAATATTATTTTATTTACTATTCAAACGGAGTTAGATCAGATTAATTTATGTAATCAGATTTTTTTATCATGGATTGAAGCTGTAACTTTTCAAATGAGATTTGCTGTCTAAATACTTATTTTTACTTTTTGTTTGAACTCGCAGCATTAATTGTAATTCAGTCTGCAACGTACATTTTTATTCGTGAGAGTAAAGGACTATAATAACTAGGACTATCTTAGAAAATGTATTATCGTTTCTTGGAAAATGTATTAATGTGTTTTTTTTCTTCTGCAGTTAGATGTAATTATAGTAGTATTCTGCCTTGGGGTACATTTTTGACTTCCACAACACTTCACAAATAAATATTTTAATAGTGAAATTGGAAATTTTATGACAATATTGTAAAATGATATTATTTTATTAAATACCATAAAAAGAAATATAATAGGGATCAAAAGTTTTGAGCAGGATTTATCTCTCTTTTCATTAAATTAGCAGAAGAAATGAAACACGCAATACTTGACTTGTTTTCAGATGTTTGCAACAGATGGCGCCATGGATACCCGAAGAATTTTCCGAAGGTGTTCTGAAAATCATCGTATTGAAAAAATATATATATTATTAAAAACCTAATTGGTGTTATACCGTTAAGAAATAAAAAAAGGCATTCATAGCCTTTTTAAGTCGAATTTAACTCATTTTGCTAATCATTTAAAGTGGAGAAAACGAATCACGTTCTGCAAAACTAAAGAGATGGAAAACTGCTTTTAAAACACAACAAAAGAGGGCGCCACTGTCTCTTGACTAAAGCTAAATTTTCTAAAAGTTTGTTTTCAATTCACCTAACCGTCGAAAGTAAGAATAATTGAAAAAGAATATGGAGGCCTTTCTAGGAGGGTGCCATTTTTTTTCTCTTGACCGAATTGGATCGGCAATTTTTCCAGTCCGTCTCCTGATGGCAATTTTACTTGATTTTTAAACAGATTGAAACGAATATTGGAGTGAATATTTTTTTTAAAACTAGGGGATAACAACCTTTGTTGCTAAAAATCCCTAAACCTCGTATTTCTTGGAGATACAATTCAAGTCAATAATAATAATTCAGAGCAATTTTAGAGGAGAATAAAAAAGAAATTAGAGATGTCTGATGATTTGCATAAAATTACAGATGTATAATAAGATAGTTTCTCATATATTTATCGTCTATCTTTTATACTTTTAGGCCAAACTTTTGAAACTTTTTTGAATTCACTTAATGATTACAGCCCAAAGGTGCAGAGTAATGTTCCTACAAAGCTTTATCCCAAATGGCACAAAATGTCCTACAATATCGTTACAATATCTTCACTGTATTGCATGGCATTCAGAATATCTGGCAGCGTCGTGAAGATATCGTACGTTGTCTTGTGCAAAAATGGATGTGGTATCAGGATGTTTTGTAGCAATGAAAGTTCAGAGATAATTGGAGGACACAAATGCTTACTACAATTACGAAAATATCAGTAACACTAATAGATTATCGTACAATGTCTTATGCAAAAATGGATGTGGTATCAGGCTGTTTTATAGCAATGAAAGTTCAGAGATAATTGGAGGACACAAATGTTTACTACACTTACGAAAATATCAGTAACACTAATAGATTATCGTACATTGTCTTGTGCAAAAATGGATGTGGTATCAGGCTGTTTTATAGCAATGAAAGTTCAGAGATAATTGGAGGACACAAATGTTTACTACAATTACGAAAATATCAGTAACACTAATAGATGATTAACAATTCACATTTATGCATATCAACTGAAAATATGAGAACGATACATGCACGCAGAGAGATACTCTGTTTGAAAACGATTTATGCAGTTTTATATATGCACTGTAACTCTTAAGGCCGTCTTAAAAGTACTCTGACCGAAATCGAGAATGTTAACTAAGTGGACCCTCGCACTAATTACCTGAGAAAGTGCCCGGTCCAAACAAGCATGGATAATTTTCACTTATTTTCCCTGTCAATTAAATCAGCAGGAGTTTTCGCCTCTCTAAATTCTCGTATATGTATAATAGCAGTACGCGCACGGCGTTGTCCGTTGCCCGTGGAATCAGGACTTCAACAAAATGGGGGAAAATGCCCACAATGACACGAAAACGTTTTGAAAACAAAATCAAAACAAACGATACACATTATTGATTTTCCCGCTTATTTTTCTTTGCGATAATGACATTTATCAAAACAGAAATGTATATATTATTGAGTTTGCCCGCTCCTTTTTCTCTCGATAATGACGCGAATGTAATGACGTCACCTGTTCAAAGGAATCGTATTGTAGAAATGCATGCTTGGAATGAAAGCATATGACGTCACCTGCCACGAGGAAGGTCACGCACCAGCCAATGAAATTGCGACAATGCATCCTGGGATCGTTCGGAGAAACTCTCCTGTTAAATCTCGCTAGCGAAAAAACTGTTGGAACTGATCAGAGAAAAAGTAATTTAAAAAAAAAGAAAATAGATATTTTAAGCATTCTTGTTTTAAATCTGACAGAAACGTTCCAGTTATAAGCTGAGAAAAAATGAAAATTATAGAGATGTTAGAACGTCAGATGAGAGAATTTGAAGAAATCCTTATTAAAAATTATCATAAAAGTGACTATTTTTCAAAAATTTCTCAAAATTCAGTAAATTGAGTTAGACGTACCAAACAAGCTTCCTTAGAACGGAAATCATTTATTCGTAACTGTTTTTTTTTTTTTCGTACAATTATTCGAAGCCATGCTATTGAGAAATGAGTGCGAAAAATCACTCACAACAACACAAAATATTAAATAAAAAAATTCTAGATTAAATTTTAAAATCCCGGCTTCGAGGTGCATTCAGTCACCATTACGACTACCTGTGTGCCAAATTTCATGGCTTTAAGTGCTACAGATTCGTCTGGACATCGCTGACGCACACGCTCACACAAACATTGATTTTTATAAGTATAGATGCGTATAGTGTTAAGGTTTCGGGTATACATTCTGTACCTTTTCCTTTTGTGTGACTGATTGCATCCAAAATTTGATACAGATCTCAGTTGTGATGTGAAGATCACATGTCGAATTTCTTTTGTGTAGTGTATTGAGATTCTACACGAAAAGAGGAAAGAGAATCAGGAGAGAATCCGGAATGAGAATTTCACCATCTAGCTCGCACCGTTTTTTGCTTATCGTGTTCACAGACTGATACACTTTATTCTAAAAATAACTTTTTCGGACTCCGAGAAGTCTAAATCGTGAAGATTCATCTAAATCTCGATGTCGAAATTTTTAAGAATTGTTATACTTTTTCTTTGTATTTTTCGTAAACGAGAAGATAAAAATGCTAAAAGCCGTCCTCTCTGGTCTTAGTTATCTTATCCATACTTTCTTACTTGAATCCCAAGCACTATATAGGGGAAAATGGAGTAAAATCGGGTACCTAAGACTCGAAGACCTGTTGGAGCTAAACTATTCGACATAGAGCTTGTCAAATTTTACTAAAATATTCATTATTTATGAGAGTACAACATATCTTTCAGGAAAAGTCATATATTTACTACTTTTTTTTACTAATGATTTTTTTGTAGAAAAAGTCGAACCACCCGGTTTTACCGCACTAGTGGGTTAAAACTCATGGGGTAAAACCGGGTACACATGATAACTCTATGGAAAATTAGGGAAAACTGGATTTTCAGTGGAAAACTAGCTTACTTTTTTTATTTTACGCGACAATTTAAGAATAAAACAATTTTTTAAGATTTAACAATAGTTATAGTAGTTGACAACTTGAGAAAAAAGACGATCTTTCTAAAAAAATTACAATAATTACAATAATTGACAATTTAAGAATAAAGACAATCAATTTAAAATTAGTTGCGAAATCCGTTTCTAAATTAGTGATAATTGCTGTAGGAATGAAATAGGGAACATAGTAATGTCACTAGCGCATTGAAACGCTTCTTTTTTGGAAATTACAATAGAACAGAATAACGACAAAATTTAATTCAAGAATCTAACAAATGTTGTACAAAACAAGAAATAGAAAAAACATAGAAGTCTTACTGGGTTCTCCTACTATTTTAATTATGCAAATCTAAAAGCATAAGAAGAAAAGTAATCCAATCCAAAAGCAAAAGAAGAAAAATGTATTCTACGAAATTCTTTCTTCTTTAAAATTCAAGCTAACTAAATTCAAACTCAGCAGAAATAACAATGGGTTAAATAAAGCCAAACGATTGCAAAGACTTCGAACAAAAGATTTTTAATTTTACATGCATTTTAAGTTTTATATAAGAACAAATGAATAAAAATTGTTTACTTGCAAGCGAGGAAATAATGGAATAAATAAATTTTAATTTATTTTAAATTTTTGATTAAAATAACTCTTTGAATTATTTGAAACTATTACAAAAATGAAAAAAATATTGGAAATAGGAAATGTTTTCCATCATTTGACTCAAAGGACAAATAGGAATAGCCCTCACAAACTACTAACTATCTCACAACCTAAGAAAATCCTCTTGGGTCAGGTATCCGTAGATTCCCCTAGTGCCCGGTTTTACCCCGAGTGCAGAGGTTATAAAAAACGAACCACCCAATTGTTTTACTAAATCTTTAATGTTTGATAGGATACAAATCCTTAGTAAACATATAATAAGCCGGAATAAGTATAGTTTTTATAATTGCAATGATTAATAAGTAAGGATTGTTCAAAATGAAACGAACATTGGAGAGTTGACGTCATAATACAAATAAACATTCACAGACGAAGTAAATTCAACAACAACAACATGGCAACCATGTCTATTCTTTTTTCGACACTAGTGGAGTATAACTCAGAATTTGTCCACTGAAAAGGAGAATTAATAACGCCAAAATGAAAAATAATATTGCCGGGTTTACCCCACTACCCGGTTTTATCTCACTCTCTCCTATTGGATTTGAGAATTCATTATCGTCACAGGGATGAAATTTCAGAGACTGGATACTAGGGTGTATCACGAAAAGCATTTTTTGAAATTCAAAATTCTAAGTCCATAAAAAGTTGTCACTATGGTCAACCAAAAAAGTTTTAGTCAAATTGAAAAATATTTAGGTCTCCCGGAATAGCCCTCAAATTTGAATTTTTTTGTCTAAAACGTACAATTTTAATTTTTTAAAAAATATGAAAGCAAAAATTTGCTTTCTATTTAAGTACAATAATGTGAAATTAAGCATGTTAATTAACAGTAAAAAATATTATATATTTATGTAAAAGTTAGGTCTCTTGGAATCTACATGAAAACCTTAATTTTTCTGCCAAAAACGCATATTTTTCAATTTTTAACCCCTCCTGATAAAATTCTGATCATATCCCACTAATTCAATGACAGCTTCTAATCGGAAATATTGAGAAGAAGACAGCTGAATAAGAATACGCCTTTGCTTTTCGGTTATAATAATATGATGAAAAAAATACTTGATATAGTAACCAGTACGAACAACAATTTTTTGAAATTCAAAATTCTAAGTCCATAAAAAGTTGTCACTATGGTCACATATTTACCAACAAAAGTTTTAGCCAAAATGAAAAATATCCAGGTCTCCCGGAATGGGCCTAAAGATTGAAATTTTTTGTCAAAAACGTACATTTTCAATTTTTTTAAAAAATACGAAAACAAAAATTTGCTTTCTATTTAAGTACAAAAATGTGAAGTTAAGCATGTTAATTAACAGTGAAAGAATATTATATCTATCATAAAAAATATAAGTCTCCCAGAATCTACATGAAAACCTTAATTTTTCTGCCAAATGCGCATATTTTTCAATTTTCAACCCCTCCTTTAGGTTAATAGCAGTTCTTTTATTTATAGTCTATATAATAGTACAGCTTTTTGAAATAGCGAAAATATCATTTGGTGAAATTACAAATACAGTAACACCCCGGTTAACCGAACTCGGGTTAACCGAAACCCGGGTTAACCGAAACCCGGGTCATCCGAAATGCCTCGGAAATCGCAAATCCAGAAAACAATGTTCTGCACTACCCGGAAATAATCGCGAAGGCGAGACTTTTTTGCAACGATATCCCCACTTTTTTCTTCTAAGCCTTCCCAAGAAGGTCAGTGATTAATTCTGGAACGCTAAAATTAATATTAGTGGATATCAACAATATTAATTATGAGATTGATTACCTATGCCTATCAAGAGCATTGCGTCCGAACTCGCCGGTGAGAATGTTGTTCCCCGACGGAGGGTTGAAAAAAAAAACATAAGTGCAACCTACACAAAGAGAGTTTTAAATTCTTCTTACACTTAAAACATTTCAGAATTACATACTGTAATTAAATACATGACAGTAATAGACGTTCATGGTTTAACCGAAAACATCGATATCCGAAATGGCTCAACCCCCTTTTTGTTCGGTGAATCGGGGATGTACTGTAATTATACTCAGGGGTCAAGTCATGTCGCTTCAGTTAAAGAATGTGACTATACTGCCATTTCCAATAGAGCAGGATCTCAACAAGCAAGTGCTGTTCGCAGGATTTAAATATTGTGATCCAGAAAATCAGCAGCGGTAATAGATAAATCGAAGCTTTTTCGTGAAAAGAAAGACCATCAAGATTCAACTCGCACCTCGTAAAAAATTACACTCTATTTTGATGCTTGCAAATATGAAACAATAAGTAAATAAATTGCAAGTTGTAAACCCGACAGGAAAATTGTGCAAGAACGTCTATCGTTGGTTGAAGAACCAGATCGACCATTTTTGACACGTAACCCCAGATAGTGACTCTGGAAAAGATATAGTATCATGTATACTAAGATTTATGTAAGAAAACGGCATATATGAGAAAAGTATTAAAGTTTTGGTTGTGATGGTACAGCAAAATACTGGAGCCTCCAATGGATCAATTGAATTGTTCAAAAATGCTTTAAAACATCCATTAGAAGCAGTGGTTTGTTTAATTTATTTTTTAGAAGATGATCTTAAGATTCATTCAACTCTACAGAGAAATGCTTTTGTGGTACTCTTTGTAGGCTACATTTATGTTCTTTATCAAAGTTAACCCTCCTTCGAGAGCAATATTTGCACCGGCGAGTTAGAGCGCAATGCTCCTGATAGGCATAGGTAAACAATCTCATAATTAATATTGTTAATATCCACTAATATTAATTTTAGCTTTCCAAAATTAATCACTGACCTTCTTGGGAAGGCTTAAAAGAAAAAAATTGGGATATCGTTGCAAAACAAGTCTCATCTTCGCGATTATTTCCGTGTACCGTAAGTGTTTTCTGGATTTGCGATTTCCGAGGCATTTCGGATAACCCGGGTTTCGGTTAACCGGGGTATTATTGTATTTGCAATTTCACCAAATGATATTTTCTCTATTTCAAAAAACTGTACTGCGATGTAGACTATAAATAAAAAAAAATTGTTATTAACCTAAAGGATGGGTTAAAAATTGAAAAATATGCGCATTTGGCAGAAAAATTAAGGTTTTCATGTAGATTCTGGCAGACTTAAATTTTTCATGATAGATATAATATTCTTTCACTGTTAATTAACATGCTTAACTTCACATTTTTGTGCTTAAATAGAAAGCAAATTTTTGTTTTCGTATTTTTTTAAAAAATTGAAAATGTACGTTTTTGACAAAAAATTTCAATCTTTAGGCCCATTCCGGGAGACCTGGATATTTTTCAATTTGGCTAAAACTGTTTTGGTAAATATGTGACCATAGTGACAACTTTTTATGGACTTAGAATTTTGAATTTAAAAAAAATGTTCTATATCAAGTATTTTTTTCATCATATTATTATAACCGAAAAGCAAAGGTGTATTCTTATTCAGCTGTCTTCTTCTCAATATTTCCGATTAGAAGTTGTCATTGAATTAGAGGGATATGATCAGAATTTTATCAGGAGGTCCTATAAATTTTGATATTACTTCATAGCAAAAGATCTGACAATTTCGTTGTTCATGGTAAGGCACAAGGCAACTAACTCATATTCATCATAAAGGTGCCTTAAAAAGTATAGGGCGGGAAAATTCTGCGAATTTCAAATAGTGGATTACAACCCGAAATTCACTCTAAAGGCTCTTTATTCGAAACTAAATGTTAAAAAAGGCTACCTGGACAGTTAAAGAACAAACAAAAACTATCCGAACTCATTAAAGTTGAATACAGTTTGCATTAATAAAGCTGTTATTTTAAATACCTTTTGAATATCCACATTTCATTGATATGATCTTGGATAGTTTCGATTCAACTCACCAGATGGAGCTGAAATATTGAAGTACGGAAAGTTGCCCTTTCCTTTTGCTGAGAATAAAAATCCCGATTATTTCCGTCGCTTGAATGACATTTATTTTAAAATTGCTATTCATCCTAATTCTTAATAATTTAATAATAAATGGCTAGTTCTTAATAATAAATGGCTAGTACACATCCTGAAAAGTGTTCTAGTTTATAATCTATATAGGAACTTTTCATTTTGTCGTAAAACTACTTTAGAAGTTGATGAAAAAAACCTTTTGCAGCGTTTAAAAGACAGTAAATATATGAAAGTATAAATAATAATAATTTATTTTATAATTTCAACCATTATACACCTATATAATTTAGAACAACGTAAAAATTTATGGATGTATACTAGTTGTATAAAATTTAAAGTATATTTTTATAATATATATGTATATTATATAAATAATATAATATACTTATCAGTATATTATATATAAAAATAGTATAAAATTTAACTTCAAATATTGTGCATCTATATCATTTAGATCAAAGTAAATAATTGAAAAAATTTCATTCTTTAAACAAAGGACAGCAATGAAAGTCAAGAATCTACCAAACTGCATAATTTTAATACTGAAAAAGCAATTTTTCACCATGAAATTGGGATTCACAACTGAAAATAAAATGATGATAGGTCATGTGATTTTGGCTAATTAATATACATAAAACATATCCTTATATAAGATATAAATATTTAATATTATATAAGGCGTCCAAAAATCAAAAATAATTAAAACAGGTAATAGTACTTTCGAAAATTCAGTAAGTAACACATATAATATGAAATTATCTATGGAGTATAAATATCTTTTGATAATTTTCACATTCTTTCTGGCATCAATTCTTAATTATTTTTCTTTTGATGAAAATTTCAATTTCTGGAATGGTGGAAGAGCATGTTTTAAAGAACAATCTGCTTGCTTGTGTAAAAAGGTCCTAAACTCAAAATTCAAAATTTGATTTGTTTCTAAACAAATATTGTACAAGTTGCACGCTTTCTATAGTATGAATAATCGCTAAATGGACACCATTTCACCGTTAGATGTAGAGAAAAATGAAGGGAAATCATTAAAAAATGGAACCAGAGGCAAATGCCAGAATCTGTTTTTTATTTTAAAGAATAATATTTATTATTTCTGATGTTTGAAATAAACTCTTGACATATATTTCACGTGAGATGAAATTAAAGAGAATATACAAAACTTACCAATAACGAAATTCGTTTTTATAAAAACGAGCTTTGGGGAAATAACGTTGTTTCGATTTTTTCTTTAGTTCATTAAATTTAAAATTATTTTTAACTTTTATTAACCTTTTAATTAAAATGTTTTAGAGAAATTTAATACATTTAACATTGTTTCGTTTTTTTTCTTTAGTTTATTAAATTTAAAATTGCTTTTAACTTTGATCAAACTTTAAATTAAAATATTTAAGAGAAAATTAAATAAATTTAACACTAACCATTTTTAAAAACACACTTTTATTAATGTACAAGAAACCAGAAATTTTGCATTTTAATTATCGTTTTTTTTTGTTTGTTTTTCTTTTTAAGCATAAAATCGATTTATCTCAAATACGCTACGAGGCGGCATCACCGTATAATTTTTCAAAATTTAATTTTATTGATTAAATAATGACTACGTTCCAAAAGTATGGAAATAGTGTATTGCCTTCGAGAACAAGCAATTCTACAAAATTTCAAAGCTCTAGCACAAGAGTGAGTGTAAAAAGTTGTAACTTAAATATGCTTAATTTAAAAAATCAAGCATATTTAAGTTACAGGATTATGTTAATATTTAAATTCTTATTGTAAAATTATTCCTAATGAGATAAGAAATTTTGCTTTAAAAAAGTATGTTTGATTTCTTTATTATTTGGGTTGTGTGTGTGTCTGTATTTGAAATATAGCAGGGTTGAAGGTCACAAGAAATTAGGTAGACACATTTGAATATAATTCGATTTTTAAAGTAATTTTTAAAAAATATGTCTGAACTGAATATCTGGGAGATAGAAATTTTATAGATATTTGGAGGCAACGCTAGTAACCTTTTTAAGTTAGCAGCTTATTAGATTTTGGGTTGAAGAAATTTATTATTAAAATCATGAAAGCGAATGATAAAACAATGAGATGTATTAAAATTATGAATAAATCATTTAGTTCCGTGAAATTCTTTGATACAACAAAATATACATTTTGATGCATAAAAAGTGAATAAATATTATTTTCTTTTATGTGATTTTTTTAATCTGCAGTTTAGAAATATTGGACAATTTTTTTTCATATTTATCACTAAACCAATATTGTGTGTGGAGGAGGGAGTTGCGAAACCAGAAAATTTTTGAACGGAAAGGAAATTCTCCAACTTTTTATTCTTAAAGGCAAAAATGTCCCAGCAAATAACATAGAAGCAAATAGCGCAAATAACATAATATCATAAGCTAGGTGTATAAATTCTTTTGTTAGAAGTCACTCATCGAAAAAAGATACGTCGATAATTTTCTAAAATACAATTAAGATGATTACAGTTTAAAATTTTGCGTATTTAGAAGTACAGTTGTTTTTTAAAATTGTATTTTTTGTGTATTCTCTAGAGAACTTTTTTTATAGTACTGTTCGTTTCTGAGCTGACGAGCCGGCACTGCTGTAGAATGCTTAACCAGCTTATAGGCCATCCTTGTCATCTAAAGGCAGTGCAGAAATACTGAGCTTCTTAAACCCACGCACCCCTGTTTAGCTTCCAAACGGACTTTACTCTAAAGGCACGTATACACTTGCCAGTCGAACAGCTAGCGAGCTATTTATTAAAATTATTTTCACAACGAACCATGGGAAAGAAGCGAACCATCAATCATTGCCAGTCGCCAATGATGAGTGTGAGGTGGGGTCTTTGGAAGCCTGCTTTGGAGTACGCTTTCGTTTGCAGGTTTGACCTAGAAAGGTCGTTGGAGTTTCGCAGGGAACAGACAACTACGCTTTAACACTCCCTAACGTGAACTGAGAATATCTTTGTCTTCGCCGGTAAACCGATAGGATTTCTTTAACAGCGAACCAAATGCCCTGTCCACAACTGCAAACCAGCTGCTCGCGAGCAGTTCGAAGAGATTATTTTCACGACGAACGAACCGCGAACAATGGGGAGGGAACAAACCCAGTTCGAATCATCGCTTGTCTGTCGCCACTAGATAGGGTCTTTGGAAGCTCTTAGGATACGCCTTGGTTTGCAGATCTGACCTTGATCGTGTGTACTTGAGCCTCGTTGGAGGTTCGCGGGTATTGAACTACACTCGAACACGTCCCAACGTGAATACGAATCCTTCTGTTTTCGCCGAAAAACTGGCGGGATTTCGATCACGGCGAACAGTTCTCAAAACTTCCGTCTGGTGCTGTCCCAATTTGATGAACGGTTCGCAAAGCTTCCGTCTGGTGCTGTCCCAATTTGATGAACGGTTCGCAAAACGTTAAGGTCGCATGCGTATACGCGCCTTAACGGATCAATCATTTCCTCTTCCATGAATCATATCAGCGCAGTGCAAATATTGAAACTGCCCATCGACTCACTTCAAGTCTATTAAAGTTTACAAAGTGCAATTACAGAAATAGCCTTTAAAACAGTTACACACTATTCAATCTGGATTTGCAAGGAATTGCATTTTATTCGTAGAAATTCCCGATAGTGGCCGGCCGTTTAATTTTGTGTGGCCGTTCTGAGTGGCCGAGAGAAGGGGGGAGGGGGAGGCTGCTGGTTCATTACTCGTCAAATGTCGATGCGCCTCAAGTTCCTCTGATGGGGAGATATTTGATTTGTGTTTAAAGCCCGCGGCAGGGAGTTCCATTTTTCGATAAAGAGACGAACGGATAAACGATTATTCGACCCTCCGAGCGCTCTTCTCTCTCCGAATCGAACAGGTGTTCCTGGTAACGAGTGTAATTCGAATGGCCCTTCCCACTGATTTGGGCTTTTTGGAGAGAATTGTTTTCGGGGCCAGCAACATCGGAAACGGAAATGTTTTTTTTTGCTTTCGTTTGTTTCCAGGTAATGGAAGAAACTTGTTCCAACTGCAGTCTTGTGTAAAATATT
Source organism: Araneus ventricosus (assembly GCA_013235015.1). Taxonomy (NCBI): domain Eukaryota; kingdom Metazoa; phylum Arthropoda; class Arachnida; order Araneae; family Araneidae; genus Araneus; species Araneus ventricosus. The sequence goes on along the minus strand of BGPR01008331.1, from coordinate 5,326 downwards.
TTTCTGTTGTGCAGTAAAAGTGCTGAAGAAAATTTTATCCTCTGAAGAAAATTAAATATAACACATCAGAATTTAGTAATCGAATACAAAGCAACTTCTTGAGATATTTACTTACAAGAAAAACGGATTTTACTTGCAGGATGTATTTTCTTAACTCCTACGTAATATCTTTAATATGCCTAGTTTGTGTTCCAGACGAGATGTTTCTTGCGTTCTTTTCTTTTACAAAGTTATTAATGGTTCGAT
>BGPR01008330.1:0-64449 GCA_013235015.1 Araneus ventricosus | reverse complement strand
TCATAACTTCATAGCCAGACATATAGGGCAGCTTATATAAAAATTCCTGTTTATTACCGTTAAGATTCAGAAAGATATTAACATGGCAGAGAGCTGAATTTCTGTTGCCTTCTAAGAGAAGCTAAATGATGAAGGTTATTCCATAAATAGATATTTCTTAAACTTGAAATTTGACACGGACATGGAAAGAACCATATACGAAATTTCAATTATCTAGCTCACCACGTTTTTTAATTAACACGTTCATATAGAAATGGATTTATAAACACACAAACACAATTCCAAAAAAAGATTTTCCACATTTTTACACAGAACAGACTAAAACGTCGATATTCATCAAAATAGCGAAGTCGCAATCTCTTTTTATTTTGCGATTGAAATACTTCATGTATACACCATATACCAGAAAGAATTATAGTTAAAATTACGAATTAATAACATTTATTTTTTGTACTGTTCTAGTTTTATAGAAATATATATCTTTTATTCAAAAAGCAGAAGTTATAAATACAGGGTGGCTACAGAAACCGTGAAAAAAATTTCCCTGACTAAACTTACAAGATTTCCCTGATTTACGGCTACTAATTATATTAGTTTCCTGGCTTTCTCCCTACTGCTAATCACTGTATGTGTACAATATACATTACTAAAAACACTTTTACCTGTTATTTAATACGAAAATTTTTTTTACGAAACGAAATTTTTTTTTTAACAAATGGAATGAACACCCTAAAAAAATATATTAAAACAGTATATTACATTTCTTATGTGTAAAAAATACTGAAAATTTTAACAAAATACTTTGCTTCTAAAACTGCATAAGAATTCTAAGAAACATTAAAACTACTCTTTGCAACACAAGTTAAATTATATTAACTGTAAAGGTTATTATGATCTTTGCTCAGAACTTCAATAACTAATTAGTGCTCTTTGCATGAGTACCAGAATAACATGTTGCAGCATAAATATAAAAATAGTATAATTATATGTACCTAATAATATATATTTTAGCAAAGATTTAAACAGGAGAAACTGCCAAAATATTACTTTAAATCTTTATTCTTTAACAAATCATAAGAAATTAATTGCTCTATTCAAAAACTTATGCTTTTATAAATGAATATAAGTTTTTTTAAAAAATTCCATTTATTATTACACATAATGCTAGTTATAAGATACTAATTTATAGATAATATCTCAAGTAATAATTAATTTTCCCTGATTTTTAGATATTTTTACGAATTTTACTGAGTTTTCCCTAATTTTTCCAGATCGATAAAATTCCCTGACTTTCCCCTTATTTCCAAGTTCTCTCACCACCCTGAAATTTACATTAGTAACATGTTCCTGGTCAAATATAACTAGCATGAGATTGACATACGATTATTACTTCCAACGTCTAATAAAATTTAAGTCGCCGTCAAATTTTATTGCCTTGTTATTAAGTGTGTGACATTGATGCGTAGCATAATCTCGGTTATTATCTGTGAAGAGCTTTATCTGGCAGTAAGCAAAGTGATAGCTAAACTCTTCTGTCTAGTTTCACTTTCTAAAAATACCGCACTGAGTATTTGCCATACGGTTATGCGCAGCTCATTAATCCTGCGAAGGCTATCACTTGGATTTCTTATAGAAGAATTTTTGAAACAGGGCAACGATGGACCTGTGCCTTATTGTTAATCTTTTCCTTACAGGTTGTGCAGATGTTGATTCAGCATATTTTCTCATACACGAAGTAATATAAACCAGCGGGAGTGGCCTCCCCTGAACTTTCTCGTATACTTCTCAAATATTTGTCATTTCCCCTCCCCTTGCGTGGATAAAAAATTCGAACCTACTGTAACCCAGAATGCAATGACTATCAGAAGGTTTTTCATTGTAGATTATAGTGATTGTAATATATTGAGGTGAAGAATCATATTCAAAGAGATGCGTATGTATTAAAACTTGGCAATATTTATTTTGTATCACACTCTAGCAAGCTCCGCTAATGCGAGGGCGTGTGCGAGCGAAAAGAAAACAGAAGAAAATGACCTCGTTCGCTATCGCTGAACAGCTTGCGCATGCGCAGAGATTGCTTCCAGTACGCAAGTAAAAAAAAATTGTATATGCAATTTGAACGCCTTTTTTTAACCGATTGAAACGAAATTTGGGCTCATATCTGTAATTAATGTTAGCAACCATCATACCAATTCTTATTTATCTAAGCAAAAGGAGTTTAGGAAATACAATTTTTACAAGTATGCGATTATACAGACCGACAGACCATCAACCCTTCGACGGATTTGGTCCAAACTTTGATACGGACCAAACATTCATGACGATAAAACTGTGTACCAAATTTTGTCCATTTAGCTATTCAAGTTTTTGAGTTATAGTGTTCACATGACCGCGGACAAACAGACTTTCTGTGGACGGATTTTGTCCAAAATTTGATAGAAACCTACAAATTATGTGTAGTCTAATAGTTTTCAAGTTTTCGTGTTCGCAGACAGATACAGGACGTGACGTCACATCGAGTTTTCTCGTACATTCGAGCGTACTTTCTTTCCTAATAGAGATATCGAGAAAAGGGTCGAATTTTCTGGAATCATCGATTTGTCGCCAAGGTCAGGGGTTCCGCAATGGCCGCTGCCCGTCACTCCATGCTTACCTCTGTAAAACTCCCTCCTCAACTATAAGACTAACGAGACAGGAAAGTGACATTACATATTTGTAACACTATTCTTTCCTGTGTGCATCCACGGAAACCGACAGGCAACTCTCTGGGCTACGAGTTTGGGGCGTACTGTGGTGTTTTATGTCTGTCCATTCGTGCGTATGTGAACGTGATAGTTTAAAAACACAGCAAGCTGGATGGGTGAGTTTTAGTATATGATATTAACACCAAAATTGTTGTTTGTGCCTTATTTTGGACAAAATCCGTCAACGGATAGACTCTTACCCCTCGGTGTATATAAGAACAACAAGATACAGCAAAATTACAGCAAGCAAGATAAATGAAATTTGGTTTGAAGTCCTGAAAACAAAATCTTGGCTCTATATCAAACTTTGAACCCAATTGATCAACAGGCGGCAGTTGAAGATGCCTACTCGGTTTTCTTCACTGTACTGCGAAGTTAAACACAAAAATCCATCGTAGTGAGTAAGTATACGAGAAAGTCGAGTGTAAAATACTATGGCTGGTTTATTTCTGTGCATGGGCAGGCATATATGCCTTGTCACTCAGCTAGACTTTACTTGTGGAACTTATCTGTTGGGTTTCTAATGACCCTTTAAATAGTATTATACGCGTTTCCCATTGTGTCGCAACGTCCTGACAGATAGGCAGCCAGGCAGGGACAGAAAGTTGAAAACTGAGACTTTGCCATAACGCATAAAGAAACATCACCCCGCCCTGCCATAACGCATAAAGAAACATCACCCCGCCCTGCCATAACGCATAAAGAAACATCATCCCGCCCTGCCATAACGCATAAAGGAATATCACCCCGCCCTGACTAGCTGCCGCGACAGATAGTCAGGCACTGTGGTTCCTGCATAATAGCCCCCATTACGAGAGGCTCATGCAACAACCCCCCGTTCTACCGGAGTACGACCTGTCATCGGAGGTGGGTACCAAGAGCATCACCACCATTATTGTGCCATCGGGTTGGCGAGAGTCAGCTTACTTATACGGCAACTTCTCCGTAAACTCGTGGTGCCCCCACCCCGATGGGGGAGACTTTGCCATACACGTTACTGATAGGAATAGGTTACACATAATGGAAAATTATAATATTTAGTGCAAACAAGATACCTACTCATCTGCCATTATTCGCTATATAGGTATACATATTCTATGAATAAAGGAACTATACACATTCTATATAGAACTATATTTGTGCCCGTCTAAAACGGGCTCTCAGCCCGCCAACAATAAATGAGATCTGATTGTCAGATATTTACTAACAAATTAGTAATAAAAAATAACATGCGCATTGGCGGAGTGCTTCAGAAATGAAAAAATTATAATAAAGGAAACCGATGAAGTCACCATATTTATACATAAAAAAGCTGTCTGAGTTTTTTCTCTTTTTTTTTTCTTCGTCTTTTCCAGTTAATTTAGAAATCAACCCTTAAATGTGGAGTACAAAAATTTCGACTTTGTTAAAACGGTCCTTGCTAGCCTTTCATGTGAATAGGCTTGATACACTCTTAATGTTTTTATTAAGTATAAGTATATCTGCTCTATCAATGTCGATTTTGAAGTATCTTAATCTACAGTGACGAGTTTCTTAATACTATCGATAGTTTAACTGATTGTTTGGGAAAGCTATCGACTGCTCTGTGGATGTTAAAGGAACACTAATGAACTTATAATGTTTAAAACAATCAGACGTATCCTTCCTAAAGGGAATTCCCCGGAATGTTTTTGGGAGCGAGACTGAGAAAAGGGGATCCCCCTTGCGGAAGTACACGAAATTAGTAACAAGATTCAGATATCGCCAATGAGGCGACAACCATGAATGCCTCAAGGATATGTCCGCCAAATGTACAATGCAACATTGATAACCCAAATGAACATGCTGGTTATTTCAAATCTGAGAGCAAATCTAATCGAAACATCAAATGTTAGCACACAGGCGAGTACATTTTTATTTTAGTGTAAAATTTAAATTGAAATTTATACGAGAACCTATAAGTTTTCCTACTCTGTAAGTATTAAGTGAAATAATTAAATTAATTAAAATATATTTCCAACACTTCACACGATAATCATGTACTTAGAACTGTTCTTCTAACTGAATGTAGTACATTCGTGTTGTAGCGAAAATGTTGAAATAGAAAAAAAAATACTTTTATGAAATTGTCATGCTTAGAATACATTTTTCTTTGTTTCTGTAACAAAAACAAAATAAATAAAAATGCAAACAAAATCTTTGCATTTTTAGATACTCAAGTTTTCACCTGAAATCAAAAGACTAATTCTATAAATTAAAAATCATTCCGGCTAAATAAAATTCGTTGCCGCATCAGAAAAAATTTCAATTTAAAAAAATAATAATGCAGATCAAATCTTTATATTTTTAAACACTCAATTTTTCAATTAAAACTAAAATACTAATTATCTAAATTAAGTATAATTCCAATACAAAAAAAAAATCATTGTCGTATTTAAAAAAAATAAAATTTTCGAGCAGATTCACTTCGAGCCAAAAAAAAATACAACTGCTATGAAAAACCAATTATTTTTTATTAGAAAGTTTCATTTGAACATTTGGGTGTGAATCTAGGTACTAGATAATGGGTGTAATACATGAAAAATTTATGGAAAAAACTTATTTGGAAAAAAAATTTGCATCTCTTTTTTTTAGACCTAAATTCCACTACTATTTTCAGAAACATTTTATTTCATTTTCTTTAATAACTAAGTAATGTATCCTTCCGAATTTGTCGATAATTAATCGCGTTACTGAAACAAAATTCTTTTAAGATAACACAACTTTTGATGCAAGAAATTTGAATTCACACTTTTAAGATAACACAACTTTTGATGCAAGAAATTTGAATTCCATAAAAATATCAAAAAAGGAATTCAGTGAAATATAAACAAATCAAAAGTGGTGAATTTCGTTTAAACGTATTTACAAACGTCTTCAAATAAATAAATAAAACCAATTGCATTTTAGAACCGCAAAAGATAAGATCATCGCGTATAAACATTTTCTCATCATTTTTTACTCCAAACCAAGTCAGCATTATTAGGAGATCACTTAAGATAAGGAGTAAGAACCATGAGTTCCATATTATCAAAACACAACCATACCCACAGAGTAAAATGTCACAGCTCACTTACCTGCTACCACGCACGCTGATAGGAACTTTCAGAACGTAAAAACCCAGACGCGCGAAACGCATTGCACGATTCGTCAGATGATTGCGCAAGAAAAATTCGAAGAGGAGAAAATAAAATCTTTCGAACTTCCTCTGCAAATGGGTTGTTTCCTGTCGTCTGTGAAACAGAGTTCTTAGTTTATCTTTTGCTTTATCGTTTGGTTTGCAACAGCATATTTTATCTTTGAAGGATGAAAATAAAGTTCAAAGTTCATAGACTTCTCCATCGCTTTAGATGACCTTTTGATTTTCTTTATTTATGCAAGGTGCTGGAGTACTTAAGAAGAAATTATCTTTTTTTTTATTACATTGCCTTTTATGCCATTTTTTATTATTATTATCAAGTAATCTGGTGTTATCATTATTCAAAAGTTTCTTTATTCCGGATGAGTTTATTTATTTCTTAAGTGTAATGGCTTTGTTTCCTTTTTTTTTTACTTTCTCGGATACGAAATATACAAAGTGAAAGTATCGTAATCGTCCAAAAGTTCGACCTCGAGATTTTGACGAATCTCCACGGTTTACATCTGCCTGAATCCTAAAAACATAATTTTGGAATTATGTCTGTTTGTCCGTGTGTCTGTCTGTGAACACGATAATCCGAAAACTATTAGAGATACGGCGATGAAATTTGGTATGTGATCTTTACAAACTCTTTACAAATTTCTATGAAATTTTGGACAAAATCTGTCTACGGGAAGTCCGTCTGTCTGTCAGTCCACGTTCCTGTGAACACTATAACTCACAAACTTGAATAGCTAGATTAATAAAATTTGGTACACAATTTTATCATAAATGTAGGTCTATATGAAATTTTGGGCCAAATCCGTCAAAGGGTTGACTGTTTGTCGGTCTGTATAATCGCATACTTGTAAAAATTATATCTCATAAGCCCTTTGGCTTAGATAAATAAAATTTGGTATCACGGATGCTAACATTAATTATAGATCTGTGCACAATTTTCATCTCAATCGGTTAAAAAAGAGGTGTTCTAATTGCATATTCAATTTATTTACTTTTGAAACGAATCCGTATCTCTACGCGCATGCTTATTGGGAGCGATCTCTGTGCATGATATTCAGCGGCTTCATGGCGAAAGGCTGATGGACGCTTGGCGCTTTTTTCTCCCTTTTGGCGAATTCTGATCTTGCTCGGATTATTTTATTTCCGTTTGTTTTGTTGTTCTCACATGTCCTGGAGAAACTTGTAGCCTTCTGGGAATAGAGCAGATTCGAAACTTTCATCCGAGCAAGGGTACGGGGAACTGACACGCTATACGACAGTTTTTGAGAAATGAGTATACGAGAAAATTTAGGGGAGACCAGTTCCGCTGGTTATTTATTTTTTCAAGTTATATTCATTTTGTGATAATTTTTATTATATTAACAAGTTTAAAAAATTATCTAAAATCCGAAATAAAGCCAAAAATCGTAAAAGCGTGAGGCTCTAACGAAATATGCTAAGTAAATTAAAAACTGAATCACATTCATAATATACATAGTTGTTATTCAGAAGGACCTAGAACCGATTCTACGGTTCCAAACGAAACAAAATCGCACTAGTATGTAATACAAGTAATGTGCTCTGAAAAAGCAATAAAAAGTTAAGAAAGAAAAAGGAGAAAAAAGACAAGAAAAAATATTTAAAAATTTCGTCAAAAGTGGCGTTGCGCTATTATCTAAGGCGGATTTTGCTGATATTTTTATCTAATGCAGGGGGTTCCTTACTTTTTTCCCCTCGCGTCCCCTTGATTAGTCTTTTTATTTTCGCGTAACCCCTACATTCATAATCCCCCCTCCAAACGTCCATCCGTCTATACAGATAAGTTTTTATCAATAATGTTAAGGACCTAGGTAAGCTTAAGAGTCAAATGACTCGAATTTATAACATTTGCAGGACTTATTTTTCATTTTACATTTTATTCCATTTTTACAATAGTGTTAGTTCAACGTCAAATCAGATGAAATCAGTTTTGCAATAATTTCGAATTAACTTATAAGGAGAGCTAAAAATTACACTTCTTTTTGCTTTCTTTTTCACTTATTTTGAGAGTAGGTTTAGGACTTGCACAACTTTCACTTTTACATGAACTTGAGGAAACAAAATTCTCTAACATTTTTAATGTTTGTTTTCTTATATCCGCCGTTACCGACTTTGAGTTCGCGTACCCCCAGGGGTACGCGTACCACAGGTTGGGAACCTCTGATCTAATGGATCTAAATTGAATAGTTAATTTCTGATGATTTTTTTATTTTGTTTTTTTAACTAAAAAGGCTGAAAAAATTAATTTCCGAACGAAAAGTCTTTTATTGTTCAAAATACCCTTTCTATGTACGTTTCTTTCTTTTAGTTTCTACAGAGTGCAGCACCTGTACTATATTCTATTGAATTTTTGTTTCGTGTGGAGCCATAGAGCCTTCAGGGCCTTCTGAGTAGGTAACCTTTAATTATAACAACCCTGTATTTTAATATTTAATGAATGTGTTCGAATCAGTGGCGGCTCGTCCATTAGGGCTGCAGAGCCGCAGTCCTTCCTGAAATTATTTTAAAAGCTTGTAATTTCGCTTTTATTCTTATTTGATTACTTTTCCGCTTTGAGAGTTTAATGATCAACGGAAACGGCAAAAAAGTAATAAAATCGCATTATGCCGGATTTGGACATTGTTCAAAAAACCAATACCAGTGAATATTTTTGCAGCACTGCTTGTTTCTGAGCTCACGAGTCGCCACTGGTTCGGGTATTTTTTCCTTATCATATTGATTGTGGCTTAATTTCGTTATCGCATTGTTTTCAGCGATTCATGCTTTTCTGATTTTTGCTTTGACCTCCATATTTTTCATAATAAATATTTTCTACTATTTAATGCAATGAGAAAAACATGTTTTTAAAAAAAGACTTTTATATTCATTATTTCCTAATTTTCAGTCTTGAATATACAGTGGAGCACCGATTATCCGAATACCGATCAATCGAAAGATTGGTTAACCGAAAGCGTCCCAGTCGGCCGGTGAGGAAGCTTTTCATTGCCTTTAGACGGCAATGAAGTGATTAGAACGACAAGAAGGATGTGATGCTGTTCAATTGCTGTTTCTGAAACGTGTGCGAGATTGAGAGACTGAAAAACTAGTCTCAGCTCTGAAGCAAAAACTAGCGAAGTCTCAGAATTAATGAAACTTCTGACAGAAGTAAAAAAAGTCATGGCAATGATACCAAACATCAAAGAAGTCCTTAAAAAATGAAGCAGATTGAAAACATTACTAATAAATTTTTCATCTTCGCTGAAGCACTCAATAGATATTATTAGCCCACTCTAAGGTGAGCAACCATTTCGAAATAAAAAGGGGGGCACAAATAAATTGAAGAAAAGGAATATCGTAAATAAAAGGAAATATTTTATTCATTGGAATAATAATACACCATAATATGATAAATGCATAATAAAAACATGCAGGAGAACGCTTTTCGAAGAAGGATAGAACTTACAACCAGCGGGAGTGGTCTCCCCTAAACTTTCTCGTATGCTTCTCAAACATTTGTCATTTCCCTTCCCCCTGCGTGGATAAAAAATTCGAACCTACTGTAACCCAGAATTCAATGACTATCAGAAGGTTTTCCATTGTGGATTATAGTGATAGTAAAATATTTAGGTGAAGAATCATATTCAAAGAGATGCGTATGTATTAAAACTTGGCAATATTTATTTTCTATCAAACTCTCGCAACGCAAGCTCAACTCCGCAAGCTAAAAGAGGAGAAAATGACCTCGTTCGTTATCGCTGAATAGCTTGCGCATGCGCAGAGATTACTTCCAGCACGCAAGTAAAACAAGGACAAAGTGACGTAATCCTTTTGCGTACGCAGAGATTGCTACTAGTACGCATGCGTATAGAGAATCGGATTAGAAAAATTAATTATGCAATTTGAACTCCTTTTTCTCTACCGATTGAAACGAAATTTGGACGCATATCTATAATTAATGTTAGCTATCATCATACCAAATTTTATTTATCTAAGTCAAAGGGTTTAGGAGATATATTTTTTACAATTATGCGATTATACAGTCCGACAGTCAGTCAACCCTTCGACGGCTTTCGTCCAAACTTTGATACGGACCTACATTCATAATGATAAAACTGTATACCAAATATTATCCATCTAGCTATTCAAGTTTTTGAGTTATAGTGTTCACATAAACGCGGACAGACAGAAAGACAGCCTTCCGATTTATGCATTTTGTCCAAAATTTGATAGAAACCTACAAATTATGTGTAAAGATCACATTCATCCCTGTATCTCTAATAGTTTTCGAGTTATCGTGTTCGCAGACACACAGACAGACATAATTCCAAAATTGTGTTTTTCGGACTCAGGGAGGTCTAAAACGTGGAGATTCGTCAAAATCTCGAGTTCGAATTTTCTGATGATCACAATACTTTCTCTTTGTATGCTTCGTATACGAGAAAGTAAAAAGGACTGTCCTCTAAAGGAGGATGGTTGGTCACCTTAGAAAAAATCCATTTAAAAGCAGAATTATTGCAGAAGACGACTGTTTTCACGGGGATTGCGAAATAAAACAATGTTACGCGCTTTAAACTAAATCTGAATATATTTTACAAATTTGTTGCTAGAAAATTTTCACTTATTTAAAACAAGATTTAAAGAATTTTTGAAATTTACATTAAACATGTTCTGTATTCGAATCTCTGCAATCCTTTGATAGGCTTTACACAACACATCATAATCGCAAACGGCAATTTTTGAGATTTCGGTTTGGGAATTCGAAGCTTATGTATGTTGAACGTCCAAGCTCGCTGTCTACTGTGGTTTATCAAACCCGAGAGACAAACTTCGGTTCCTTTTTCTCTGTACGGTATACGATACGTATCATATCGGACACAAATAATAATCCAATCTTATAACTTTTAAATCCACGTATATTGCAACTTTCACGTTTTGATAATTCATCCGGGTCAAATGAAGTGTCCAGGAGAAAAACGGTGAGGTTCAAACTTTGCACGAAACAAAAACCAAGGTTTCTAGTTTTTTCCACGTAACTAGCAATATTAAACATAAATTTACTTTTATTTAATATTGAGACAATACAGCAAGCTATAATGTCTCCAAAATTTAGTTAAAAATAGCTGACGCATATATACATCTCTACTAATAAGAAAGAAGAATGCATGTGTATTTGAACTTGCCAGGACCGCTGGACCTAGATCTATGAAATTTTACACATATACATACTATAGAAGTGGTGGGAGAATGTGTACTTCGGGAAAATTTTTTTAATCTTTATTAATTAAAGATTAAGTGAATTCGGAGTTTTTCCTTGATAACTTCGGAAAATATTATACCACAAAAATGATTTCTGTACCAAATAAAAAATTATATTTTCTATGATACCAATTTAGTTGCAGTGCAGTTTTTTCTCTAATTTTAACATCATTTTTCTCATTTCAATATTTGAAATTATAATCCTGAGGAATATTATCTTCGTAACCGTTTCCAAATACATATCATAAAACTACGTCCATCGCTAAAACCTCAAAAGAAAGAAAAAATGGAATTTCATTGCCTTTTCCCTGGATCCTTCAACTGATAACTCTAATTTTCATTTACCAGCCCGTACATAAAATTCCAAGCTTTTTATTAACCGATAGTATATTGTTTACAGCGTTCAGGTGTTTGCTGTTCAAAAAAAAAGTTATATAGGAAACATTTGTATTAAAATAGTGGTGAAACTTCAATAAACTCGTCTATGCAATCTAAAAACTAACTTGGAATGAGTTATTTTAAGGCAAATCTGTTTAAGCAATACTTACTAAATTATTTCGTAAGAAAATTGTCCGTCTTTCGAATCAACCTCATACCGGCGTTAAGTCTAGAATAATTGCGCTCTTTTTAATTGATAGAATTTTCATTTATTGTGTGCGATGTAGTTTCCTTTATTACTGAACATTATTGTATAACATGAAGTTTAGGAAAATAAATTACGCGGATATGACAAAATAAGGTGACCAACTTTTTACAACGAAAAGGAGAACACAAATAAAAATACTATAAATAAAATAAACATTTTATCCATTGGCAACATTAATACAGAATGCACTAAAATATTGTTCCAAAAAACGACTGTTGGGGTGTACTTGAATGTAATCAACCCAGCATGCACTGCTCCAGTTTCGGTTTGTAGCAAGACAAAAATCGAAATTTTGAGGTTGGCAAATGGGTTTACTTTCTTTGGAGGTAGGTAGAGAACCACTTGAAACTCGTTGATGCCATAAATGTTTTTGTATAAACATGCAGTCTTCGGAGGGTTCGCGAAAAAGTTCAAATTGGGGAATGTCTTTCAAACACTTGAGTAGCGTTTCAGTGAGCCTTCGAATTTCGTTCTATAAACTCCAGCATTGCTTTTTATCTGTCTGATTTTATATTTTTCATGATGTCTGATTCCAGGCCTGGTAAATGACATTTTTAACACATTATTTTAATATTTTCCGTATTTTTATGCTATATTTTGAACGTACTTTTTCACTAAATTTTCAAATTTAAAATGAATTTTAAAAATCTGCACACCTTGAGACAACTCATTTCTGTACTCTATCTTCATCTAAAATTTCTAAAAATTAGCCCAGATAAACCTCGACATTTTCATTTATTTAATTTTTTTGATATCATCTATGTCGGTGAAGAATTTTCACTTTCTCGTTTAATGATTCAAAAAAATATCTGATTCGAAAAAAGCTGTTGGAAGCCTAAACTAACTTGTCCTGGCCTAGATGTGAATTTAAAAAATTCAATCGACAATTAATTCGAAAATTTTATTAAAAAATTATCGATCTTAAATGGGCGCATATTCAATCTAAAATACATCTGCACTTTTTAAGAAATAAACGCTAAATGGAATCAAAAGTATTTTAAATCGATTTCAATGCTTATTTCTGATTTTATAATTGACATAAACACACCAAAAACGCGAAAATTTTGGAACAGTGCAGAACGCGATTTTGAATTTTCAAGATAGTTAGGTTGCTTAGGTGACAACCACTCAAGCACTGTCTTCAGCTACAGCTACAAGGACGGAAAAATTTGGAAAACTTACCACAAATAGTTTTTCATAAATACCAAATAATATGAAACATAATTCACACGATGAAAGCCGTCCATTATCCATTAGCCCTTATCCATTACACTTAAAAGTTTAGTTATTGAAATGTTTCGGAATATTTCCATGTAAGAGGCTTGCATAAAATTGAATTCTCATATTACTTTTGTGAAATTTGTGACACATTTAGTCTTAAAAATAAGTTTATTTTAAGATTTAATGGTATTCATAAAACATCTATATTATATTAAAGAAATTCGTTCACTTTTTAATCGTCTCGAGAGGCATTTGTATTTATCGCACAATTATTTATTAAATATATTTTAACAGTACAAATATTTAGAATGCTGAAAATAAAAAAAATGCCTACCAGACTTTACTGAAATTTCACAAATTTAAGTTATTTCCTTCATTTGGAAAAATTTCTCAGATTTTGTTACGTTTTATACAACTATTATCATCTTTTGCTCAGATTACAGCAGTTTCTTCCATAGAGAGCAATAGAAAGGAATTCAATAAATTAATAGAAATCAAGAACTATCCAACCGATTGTTTTAAAATTTCAAGGCATACAACTGAAGTCCATTTCCTTTTAACTGTGAAAATTGCAAGGCTCTGTTGTCCTTGGTTTCGACACTATGAATTTTATCTCGCTAGAAAGCGAAACTGGACCACTGTGTAGCAAAATAAAAAAAATAATTCTTTGTTCCACGGAGATTTTTAAGCAAAACTCTAAACACAGGTATCAAAACTAAACAGCACTTGTATAAATTAATAACAGATATAACTACTTAATCTCAGTCACAGCACTATAAATAGCGCCCAATGTCTTATTAGCTTACCAGCTTTAATTCTGACCGAAGTCTAACTGACTGACTCTTGATTTGAGAGCTTGCTTTTATACCTTTTCAACAGGAAGTGACGTCTAATATCTAGAAGGATCTTGATATTTCACGCTCCCAGTAGAGATAGGATAACAATTTATGGTTTTTCTAGAAAATTCCCTTTGTCGCCAAAAAGGTCGCTAAGATTAGCATGTCAGAGAAGCAACTTTACAGCTTCGTAACAATATGATATATGCATAACAAAAAATATTTGTGAACTTTAAAATTGTAATTATGACTACATGCCTATTAATTATTATTTTAATAAGTACTTTTACAATGAGTGAATATTTTCCTCCATGTATCATCTTCAAACAATACACTGGAAATATATGAACTAGAAATATCCTTCATATTGTATTTTACGGCATGTGTTGCAGTTAGAGTTTCAACATTCAGTCTTGATTTTTCACAGGTCCAAAAATCATTAGCAATTGAAAAAAATCTTCTGAATGCTGCATTAGTTCCAGGACAGAACAAGGGAAATTGAACAAGAACGCAAAATTTTTCACATGGTATATGTTCATTTTTCAATAGGTTAAATATTTCCACCCCCTCTTTTTATCAATTTCAGCTTTTTTATTTTCTCATTGCATAAATTTTCAGAATTTAAATATACATTCAGTCAACTCATTTCAAATATCGAAAAGGAGGGGCTTCGGGAGTGCAAGGGACAGTACTGACGCGCTAGGGGGCCATTAAAATAAAATTATAAATATTCGAAAATATTAAAATATTGCATCATAATCGATAATACATAACTGTAGAAAATTTCAGAATTCTAACACATCAGGATGCGAGGGAAAAATCCATTACAAGAATATTTTCGTCTGAAAATATTACTGTATATTCATAGCATTTATATTCTCTTGCGATGCGAATGGACGACTTGGTTTTAAAATGAAGACCAAGAGCAGTGTCATGGTGACGGGAGGGCAAGGGACAGTACGGATGCGCTAGGGTCCGTGAGAATAAAATTTATATATTTTTTCCTGTTTTTTCAAGCCTAACATGTCGAAGGGGGAAATGCTATGGTTTCATCTATCTTCCCACGTCATTTTTCTGACGGTGACACTTACAGTAGAACTTCGATTAACCATACCCTCCGGACTAGGGTTGTAACGGATAACGGAATACACAAGTAACAGAAATATCTTAATATAGATCTACAGTTACGTGATTTGTTTGCTGGCTTTGGACGAAAATGAAAATTTAATCCTTTAAAAGTGAATAATACATACATATTGGATTTAATTTTATAAAATGATTAATATAAACTTCAATATAAGAGTAATAATGCACATAAATGTATTGTACTACTATAAACTTACATTACTTTGACGATGACGCATAACAGAATCTGGCGATTAATCGGGGTTTTACTGTATATACAGGGTGTCCACACTTATCGTAATCCAATAGCTAATTTCTAAGCCGTTAGAGATAGAAATATAGTTTCAATTGGAAAAATGCTTTAAATAAAGGGTAAAATTATATTTTATGTTTTATGAATCACTAAATATATTTCTGAAAAAGTTACGAATTATAAGTTCTTATACGGTCCCCCGGTCCTATCATTCTTATTTAGTAAAATATTTTTGACACTCTAACATTTTAAACAAGAAAAGTCCCACGCTTCTGCGACTAAAACTGGCTGAGTTATGGAGCATTGAATATCGCTGACTTAGACCACTTTACACCATTTCAATAGCCGTCTTGAAGACGATTCACCAATCAATGCGCAACAGCTGCTCGACGAGGCCTCTGATTGGTTAAAAATCATGAAGTTGAAAGCTCCATAACTCGCTCAGTTTTAGTCGCTGAAGAGTGGGACTTTTTTTTGTTTAAAATGTTAGATTGTCAAAGATATTTTTCTAAATATGACTGATAGGACCGGGAAACCGCATAAAAAGTTAGAATTCGTACTTTTTTCAGAAATATATTTAGTGACTCAAAAAACGTAAAAAATAACTCTTCTTTTTATTTAAAACATTTTTCCAATTGAAACTATATGCCCATCTCTAACGGTTCAGAAATTAGCTCTTGAACCACGATAAGTGTGGACACCTTGTATAATGTGACCATCAGAGGCGGCCTGAGGCCCGGGCAAACCGGCAACTGCCCGTGACGCCTAAGTCGGGGTGGCGCCAAAACGGGAGTATGAAGGAAAAAATATTTTAAAGACTTGAGAAATAAAGTAATATATATATTAGAATTCAGGCATTATAGAGTTTCAAATAATACGTTGGTTTGAAGAGGGCGCCATGTTGTTACTTTGCCCGGTTAGTAAAGTTGCTTCGCGCCGCTTCTGGTGACCATACGTCCCGTTTTGAACGGCACAGTCCCGTTTTTGGCAGCCTGTCCCGTTGTCCAAAGCACAACTTCGGGACGCCCTAAAGTCCCGTTTTCAGGAAGAGAGCAACCCACGATAACAATTTCAAACAAGAAGGCTCCAAAAATCAAAAACTCCTACGGTAACATGTAGTAGCCCGGAGATGACGAAGCACGCGCCATATTTGTCATACATGTTTAAATTGGTCAGAAGCCTGTCATCTTGCACTTAGTTCTAACTACATTGCACCGCATGAAGTGACAGAACGAAACACTGAGAATATTTTAAGCGAAAGTTTGTGTGGAACTATTCAAACATTTTCCCTCCAATAATTTAAAAAATACGAACCTTCGTATAATTATTGAATATATTCCTTGTCTGTCGGTACTAATGCACCCATGGAAAGGGTCTTTGTCTATGAATAAGTTGTGGGCGAGCTAGAAAACACAATTCCCAGACGCCATTTTTAAAGCAATTTTAATTACCAAAGTTAATTTTAAGAAATCATGAGAAGAATTTCATTCTTTTTTTTTAAATCTACACCAAATATACTGAAGCAAAAATGCGTTCTTCAGAAAAATGAAAGATCACATGAATTATTTATTTTTACGTGTCTTTTCATTAATAAATAAAAACTAAAGAAATATGTGTTATCTTGAATTCACATAACGTTGCATAAAATTAAAAAATGTCCCGTTCTGATAGGGAAAATAAATGGTTACTTTATGTATATATTTACTAACGTAGGAATGATATATATTTTTGTTCTCTATAGTGTTTTCAGACTCTTGCTTTATTATAAAGCTTTATGTTTAATTACATTAACCTTCATTTCATTAAACCATAGGTTCCCAACCTGTGGCTTACACCTGGGGTTATATAATGGGAATAAAGGAAACTACATTGCACACAATAAATGAACAAATCGTCAATTGAAAGGAGCGCAATTATTCTAGACTTAACGCCGGTATGAGGCTGATTTGAAAGACTGACAATTTTCTTATGAAATAATTTAGTAAGTATTGCTTAAACAGATTGATCTTAGAATCATTCACATCTGTATTAATTTTCCAGGTAGTTTTTAGACTGAATAGGCGAGTTTATTAAAGCTTCACCACTATTTTAATACAAATGTTTCCTATATATATTTTTTAGAATTACAAATACTGCAAAGTTTTTATTGCAAGGAAAACTATTATTGAAAAGCTTGGAATTTTATGTCCGAGCTGGTAAATGAAACTTATAGCTAGCAGCAACTGGATCCAGGAAAAAGGCGATGATATTCCATTTGGGAGGGGGGAAGTGGATCAGTTACGATTACTCGAAAGTAATGTCGATACTGGCGGGAAACGTAGAACAAAAGGGATTAACATAAAGAACGTTTGGCTTTGCAAAATTTCCAAGTTATGCACACAGAGAAAATGACCGAAAGCCTACTGTGTAACTATGAAAGGAGAATACCAAGAACTCAGTGTTAAAGTTAAAGCAATAAAATATTTATTGCCTTTCACAAACTCATAACTTGCAAAAAGAACAAAATGGTCTTATGCGCGTACTAATAAGAAAATCGAAGTAAACTTGACGAATCTCTAAACATTATAATCCTTCCATTAACCAACAAAAATTTCAGAAATCCACTTTTAGAAAACACGATTCTAGATACGATTACTATACAAATTCAGATAATTCTAAAATTTCTCACTAAATAGTAACTCTTTCATGAGCATCATTTTACATTGTGTTTTCTCCTCAAAATCATTAAAAAATATTTAACCCGTGATGAAATATGTTGAAAAAATACCACTATTTTAATATAACTATTATATATATATATTCGCATATACAAGCATTTTGAACCGTCTATTTGTAGGGATTTGAAATTCATTTCAAAAATGCGCTGCTTTTAAAATTAAGAGTAGTGCAATAAAAGAAAACCGAACAAAATGCGACTGCCTTCGTCTCGAGAAAGAAGCTGCGATTTCAATCCTATAGTTCAGAGGCTCCAAAGCCTGTGATATGCTTAGTCTTAGTAATGGCGGAAAACATAGGGATTATCAAAGTCATGTAGTAGATCAAATGAAATAAAAAATATTTTAATAATATAGTCCAGTAAAATGGCACATTTTGGTATGCAAAAGGTCGGGTAGTTTTGATTTTTGGATATGTCGTTAGTGTTGGGCGCATGTCGTAAAATCCAAGTTTTCGACCTCGTCGCGCCAAGGCGCGCCACTTCACGCCACTTGAACAAAACATCAAAATTTTGAATCTTTTTCTAAATTTTTTCACAATATCTCCAGAACGGTTGGTTTTACAGAAAATATTATCCTTCAAAATTTTAAAGTAGAATAAATTTGTCCCAGTTTGAGCCCAAAATCAGCTCTGTAACTTAAACAGTGACCAAGACACAAGCTTCCAAAAAATAACGATTTTCTCAAAAATTTATGAAAATTGTTATTTTTCGTCAATTTTTGTTGAATATATTCTAAACTAATATAACGTGTTTAGAGCATACGTCATATGGACCAATTTTATAGGTCAGTAAATTTGCTATAAATAAAGCACTATAGGATGTTTCTACGACTTATATTTCAAGATATGCAGTTGTTCAACGAAAGAACGGTTTAGAAATTTTTGACATCATTGAAAGTTAAAACTTGGGAGTAGTTGGTGGCATAAACCATATAATATATACTTATTTAAGTTTTTGCCTTTTTTGACGAGACAGGACGGAAATCTTCAAGCTCTGTCTGCCTCCTTGTCCTCTTCATCCAGCTGAATTTAAATCTTCTATATCTTCGTATATAAAGTTATTTATTGACGATGGCGTGTCTTCTTCATGTTTAATGCTGTCCTTAAGTAGATTGATGTCTGACGCGTTTCGCAAGCTTCTCCCAGAACAAGTGCGGGAGAACATATAAGACCTGCTTTCAGCCACCACAAGCATTTTTGCACCTTTTCTTGCAGTTGCAGATATATAATTTTCAAAGAGGGATTCAGGGGCGCATCCCTTTCCATTTTGCGTGGGGAGGGCCGGGTCGGGAGGTACCCAGCCCCTCAAGAGGATTTTTCTCATGTCCTAACCACTTCTGTATCTGAAGGTAAGATCTTAAGGCATGAAATCAGCTGCATCTACGTTTGGGGTAAACGTGCTATAGTAGACCTTGCTTTAGTTGCGGATTGGTAAACAACTGTGTAGCGCAAGTGACTGAGGTCGCATGCAGAGTTCTAAGGTTACCTCCATATAAATGATTCAGAAAAGTTTCGCCTGCCTTAGCCACTTGGTCAATGGTGGCTTCAGAGTTGAAAAATACTTGTATTTTTTTCCAGTTTCGGGGTTTTTCTAAAAGCAAAATTTTGTCTTCCCATGGCCGAATAGGTATTTAAAGTGTCCAGCCACTGAAAGCGTGAATGAACAAAATCATTCTGCTAAGATTTGTATTTAAATGACGTTGTGGAGTATAACACAACAGGCGTCCTCCTTTTCACATTTTCGGAAGTACAAGTTCTCTTTCATTGGAGCTAACTCCGTGAAAGGATTAAAAGATCAATGCCTTCACCAACAACGAAAATATTGTCTGAGATTTACAAGAAACAGCAGTTTCAACAATTAGTACGTCTGCATCCTTTACTGCCTGTTTAACTGTTACATTTGCTTTTGTAGAAACTTTTTCAAGAGGTCAATGAAACGCACCTTGTTTCTTTCATTTCTGAAATTTTCTTGAAAGTTTCTGGACATGGCTTCTGAAATTATCTCATGTGATGAATGGATTTTCGTGGAATCGTTCTGCACTTTTGGCTATTTCCATTCACACAGAAGGATATCCATCAAACACTAGCTACGTTCGATCCATAAAGTGTTTTAATTATCTCAGATAACTCTTAGAAATGTCCTCGAAATTCATTTCCGCTGCAAAACAACTTGAAGTAAGTGACCTCCATACCACTACAAAATTATTTTTTCACTGGACAGCATCAATTTTGTTTTGTGGACGCTGAAAACAGGGGATTTAGTTCCCGCATTCCCTCTTCATTAAACAGACAAAGGGAAAGCTGACAGCAAATTGAAAAAACATTTTCAATCTTCATCTGACTATTTGGCTACACAAATTCTGTGGAAGAGGGTTAGTGGTCCACGTAATTTTTTTCTTTCCCAATTTTAGCACTGTTGTTACAGAAGCAAGTGTAATGACTTTATCTTTGCTAGCAGATTTAACTTTCAAGGTGCCACCAACATTTCTGGAGATTCCCTCAACCAAGTTCGTGAGACAAGTGACAATTAACATCCGCCCTCTATTACACCACTGCTTATTAACATCGCACATCATTTATGGAATGGTATGTGTTGAGAAAACCACCTTATATTAGTTTAGGACATATTCAACAAAAATTGACGAAAAATAACAATTTTCATAATTTTTAGAAAATCGTGATTTGGAAGCCTGTGTCTTGCCACTATTTAATTACAGAGCTGATTTGGGCTCAAACTGGGCCAAATTTACTACTTTAAGATTGTGAAGGATAATATTTCTGTAAAACCAACCGTTCTGGAGATATTGTGAAAAATTTAGAAAAGATCCAAAGACTTTGATGTTTTTGTTCAAGTGGCGTCAGTGGCGCCTTGCGAGATTGAGGTGAAAACTTGGATTCCTCGACGAACGGCTACCAACATTCCTATATCAAAATCAAAACTACCTGACCTTTTACTTTAAACCCTATTTTCTGACGGATTTACTGGACTAATACGTTTAAAAGGACAATTGTCTTTCAGGCAGCATTTTCCAAAGAGCAATGATACTGATAAGTGGATTTGAAATCCATTCAAAGAACTATTTCTTCAAGAAGAAGAAAAATTAATCGTTTCTGAAAAGAAAGACTAATTGAACTTCCTATTATTCTTCTATACAACCTGATTTAAAAAAAAACAACCCTGAAATATGATTGATTTCTTGGTAGCAGTGGAAGAACGAATACTAAGAACGCATTATTAAAACAATAAAATATGTAATACCTTTCTTGAGCACAGAATTTGTGGAAAGAGAATCCTCACCTTATACGTTTCAAGTTCAAGGATTGCACTAAATTTGTCTTGTATTTGAATAGTTAAGTTATATTTGGCTTTCATCGTAAGTAATTCCAAAATTATTTCAATGTTATTTTCATTTGTTGACCTGAAAATAATGCTATTAAAATAATTTTAAAATGATTAGGCCTCTATGCTAAATTTCATTGCTTACGTAGCATACTCTGAAATAATTTTTCAAATTGCTAAGAGCTAATGATGGGTGTTTTATCGGAGCACACGGACTCGTCGGTCCTGAATCTCCGGTACCTGTAGAGATAGCGGTTATTGAGAAAATAACCAGGTTTCAGTTATTCGGGTTTTTTTCACCTCCGGTTTAACCTGGTGCTTATAACCGCTCAAAATAACCGGTTTTCCTGGGGGGGTTTTTTTATAAAAAAACAAACGCCGTTTGCAGACAAAATTTTTTATTAATATTGTTTTCACAGGAAATCAATTGGCCAATATTTATCTGTTCATAAAGACTCTTTCAGTAATCCGCCAACCAACAGACGCCTCCTGGAAGCTGTTGTCGGTAATTTGCCTAAGATGATGAAATTCAAACTTTCATAACTTGATACATTTTAGTCTGATAGAACCCAAAATCGAGCTTAACTTCCGAACCATTTTTTTACTCGGTTATTGGATTTAAAAATATTACCGGGACAAAAAAATAGCCGGGAAAAAAACGGTTTTCGGTAATAACTGGTAGATTTTCCCTTCCCTAGGTACCTGATAATTTAATTAATTTTAGACCTGACTAAGAGAGGCTTTAAACATGAATTTTGTGATTACCTGAAATGGAAGTTGCAAAACTGAAATGGAGCGACTATTACATATGAAAAAGGAAATTCAACACAAGTTACTGAATTAAATCTAACATTGATAGTACAGTAACTGAATGCAGATATCTGCTTCTACTTCTCTAATCTAATCTACATCTAATCTTCTTGTTATATTTCAAAAAATTTTATTTCAAGGAAAATGAGCATAAGAAGTAAGCAAAGTTTTGCTTAAGGCAGAAGAAAAAATGACGGGAGGCTGTCTTTTTCAAACAGCCGCTGATGTTAAAGGCGTAGGACTACTTTACTCGCATGACTCTTTTCCGATTTTTAAATTTTTTTTTTAACTTCTGTTGTTACCCTTTATCTCTAAAATAAGACATTAGTTATGTTTTTAACGTATGTGGTTATCGAGATATAGAGGATCTCCCATGCAACGTTTTTTGTGGCGTTTTGGCGTGTGAATCAAATTCCTTCCTGAGAACCCAATGGGAGGAACGTAGTCCTGCGTTAAAAATATTTGTGTAATTCGGGGGAAGGAATAACAATAGAGGCTACTCAGAAATTAAAAGAATAATCCATGGCTAAGCAAGGGAATAGATTTTGGGTACAACTTCATTAGACGCCCTGTACAGTACTTCAATTCAAGATTCAAATGTATGCTTTCCTGGCATATGTAGAATTACCATCATATTATATACAGGGTGTACACAAATGAAGTGACACCTTTCAAAAATTAATTTAAAAAACTAAAACTATTGGAACTACGAATTTTTTTAAATGAGAGCGCATCTCAAAAAGTTTTTTTTTTTTTTCAGATAGGTAACGTGCCATTTCGGTGGTCTAGTGGGTCGTAAATTACTGGAAATCAAAACTATGCTTAGAGCCATTATCTGAGAAAATATTAAAACTGGAAGAAAAATAAAAGCATATACTTGTAGGGAATTTAACGCTCTTTAATTTGTTAATCAACATGTAGTGTGAAAACTGAAGAGTTTTCGTGATATTCAAGAGAAACTGAAAAAAAGAAACCAGAAAAAACGAATCTGCTTCTGCTGATTGGTAGCCATTGCGTACGGAGTTTTCTCGCTGTAACAAATTTAGAACGGCATAACGCCGCTTTATCTATCTGGGAAAAAATTGAGATGCGTACCCGTATTTATACATTTAAAACCCGTATTTTCAACATTTTTAGTTTTTTTTAAAATTAATTTTGAAATGTGTCACTTCATTTCTGTACACCGTGTAGAATGATTATTTTTAATATGTAGTTGTTTAAATAATTAGAAGTAGTTAAATTTCAAAATAAGTTCTATCCAAATTTGTACAAAAATTCTTTCTAGTATTGTTTGCGATAGAATCCGTTCATGTGATGTTATAATCAGATGGCAAGATTTTTTTTAAAAATAACATTCTATTTTAACAAACGTTCGATAATCTTTTTTACAGATAAAAGCTAAACTCGATTTTTTTTTTTGTCGTTTTTTCCGTACAATTCTAATTTAGCTATTGGCAAACATTCTTCCAAAATAAATATCTCTCTTTTAAATTAAGCCTTTGGTTACTAAAGGCACTTGGACCTTAATTTGCTATCATCTGGCTTAATAAAAGACACCTGTCTTCGTTTCCTTCGCTATGTTGTTGTTGTTTTTTCAAACTTCGCCCATATATTATTTCTTCATTTTTTTCACTTTATTTATTTACTTTTTTCAGTTGTAGTTTTCTTTTTCTTACCATTTGACACCATGGTTTTTTTTTCCAAATGACAAGGTGCCACTTCCCATCTCTAGCAATCAAAAAGAATTCTAATACTTTTCATGTTTTCGCGATCTTATCTTGTTTTTGACTTGCAATCCTTAAAATTCTTCAGCTCCCGTTGTCTGCTGTACTCATTTCTCCTCACAAATGCCTTCAATCTGCAAACACTTGTACGTTTCGCCACCACTGCAAAGAATATGTTTCCTTTTGTGTACAGAAATGACATATAGTGCAGTGTTAACTTTCTTATGTCTTACTTGAAAACTTTTCTTAGGACTTTAATTTCAAGGCCATTACACTTTGTGACTTTCAAACTAATCATTAAACCATTAAAATATTAAAAAACAGTATTTATTCTCAAATTAATAGACGTAAAAAATATTTGTAATAGCCATTCAACTTTCGTCACAGCTTTTGATAATTTAAATAATGATTTAAAAGGAAACGGCAACACAAGTAATCTCTTTAAATATAATAACTTAATTAAAAAAGAATTGGGGGAAGAGCTTCTAAATTTTTGCTAATTTAATTCGAATTTCTCTCAATAGGTGTAGCTAGGTTTGCTAGATTCTGGACTTAATGTCCTTTGTTTCTATTTTGCTTCGATGGCGTTGTTTTCACTGGTATTTTTGGCAGAAGGTAATGTTAATATATCTTCTTTTTTTCTCTATTGGATTTGTTATAAAGTTTTTCTTATTTAAGAAAGTTTTTTCCTGCATTATTTCAATTATTGGATAAATTCAGGCCATAGAGGGAATATTATTTGAGTATTAAGTCATTCCCTTGACTGAAAATTTATCCATTTTAGAACTCCTATGGCGAGTGGCACTTTGAAAAAGTTCGCCATCCGTGTTCTCTTTCTTTTTTCCCCATTTTATTTGTTTCATCTCAATTTGTTATAATTTTTATTGAAGCATGATTTTTGTTATTTGATTGTATCTTAATTGGTTAGTTGAATATAGACAATATTGTTAATGCAATCACTGGATGCTGCTGCGTTGCGAGCTAAGAATGAAATTTGGCACGTAGTTTCATAATCAAAATCGTAGATATGCATCGAATTTTGGATTAAATTCATTGTAGAATAGGCTCTCTGTCTGTTTCTCTATTCGAGGGTAGGTGAACACCATGACTGTAAAACGCAACGAGCAAATATATAAAATTTACTATGTAATCTATATACTGGAATCTTGGATTGGACTGGAATAAGGACTCCCTAATTTTAAAATTAAATAACTCGGCAACGGAGATGCATAGAAGAATGAAACTAATAGTATATTTATTTTTAAAGCCGTAAAAATTTGATAATATGTCCCGGATTAGTTACCAATGTTCTCAGCAGGTGGCGCTATACGTAATATTTGCAGTATGGAATCCGAGAAAAGGGCTAAATATTCCTTTGCAAACAATCGTTGAAATCACATCACAATCGATTCAATCTGGGCACCTTTCGCAGCACAAAGATGGCGCATTCTAAGGATGAAATAATGCCACTAAATGTAACTAAAATTTAAACTTTCAGAATATTCAGTGCTTTGAACTATCCCGAACATGTTGCAACAGGCATGAATTGGCCTCCATACTCAGCCGATATCACCCCCTGCGACTTCTTCGTTTGGGGCACATGGAAACAAACTACTGTAGACTCCGCTTAATGTGATCTCGGTTAATGTTATCATTCCCTTTATATTATCAAAAACATCTGGTCCCGAGCCAACGTAGTCAAATGTGCACAAAATTATTCGTTTATTGTGATCACCACATCGGTTAATGTTATCAGTTTTGAAGTAGAGAATTTACCAAACCCTCATTTTCAACCAGCGTTAACGATTGACGTTTGTAGAATTTCTCGTTCCGCTTGTAAGGAAAGGGCCACTTTCCTCCACAGCATCCCAAGAATTTCGGGATTTATCTTTCATGACCTCTCTTTGAAGGTCGTTCATTTAGTGGTCAAGGATGAGTTTCACAGTCTTTTGTCTGGACTAGTGGACTGGTTTGAACGACAGCTATACTGCCAGGTCTGGTTTGAAATCTGTTGAGCAGCCCTAAACCAATGTTGTCTGCGATTGAATTAACGCGATATGGGTGGAAAAAGAACTGATTTGAGTGTTAGAGAGAAAATTGAAATTCTTTACAGGTATGAAAGTTTACTTAAAATGAGTCAACGCAACGCTGCACCGCAGCTGAAAATTTCACTGTCTGTTCTTTGTAAAATTTTGAAAAATCGCGAAGACCTATTAAGACGAGCAAAAGAAAATGAAAAAACAGATTGTAAAGGTTGATGATTCCGACGAAGACGAATGTGTTGAAGAATACCTTCAACGAACGCCGAAATGAGGCAAGCACTTGATATTTTGAAACGTGCCGTGCAGCATCGTTCAACGAATTAAAAAAAAAGAGTACGAACAATATATAAATGAACTGTTAATCAATAACTGTCGACAAGCAACAATTAATGAATTTATTAAATAAATTATAGTAGCTCTGAGGTAAGTTTTTTTTCTTTTCCCTTGATGCGATAAAAATATAGTTGATTTCACCCAATTCGGTTATTGTTATCAATCGGTTAATGTGATCAAAATTCTCAAGTCCCGAAGAGACCACATTAAGCGGAGTCTACTGTGTTTTCATGAACGTAACACTCCGCGAGCTTGAAGAGTTGATGTGCCTGCATTTCCTTAGACACACCAAAGAGGACTGTAAATTTCATTCTTAGAATGCGCCATCTCTGTGCGGCGAAAAATGTACTTTTGAATCGGTTGTGATGTGATTGCAACGATTGCTTGCAAAGACCCTCTTTCTCAGACTCCGTACTAACACTACAGCGTACAGCGTCACCTGGTGACAACATTTGTTACTAATTCTGAAGTTTCTGTTTTCGATTCTTACGGCTTTCAAAATAAACATACTTTAGGTTTCAGTGGCGAATCCAGGGGGGTGCTATGGGACTGCACCCTCCCCCAGAGCTAAACCAGAATTCTTGATTTTATTTAAAATCTAAAATCCCTACAACTGTTTATTCTTAATCACCCTTAAATAATAATTAATAACGTGACAACCTTGACAAGCTTCCTACTTTTCTAGTCATTCCACTTGTACTTGTAGCGTTGACGAATTCGAAAACAATTTTGGCTAGTTATTTAATTTTTTTTATTAAATTATCGAAAGTATTGTAGTGTTCTTTATGATTCTTATTGTCAGGAAAGTAAACTCTGTAAAGTTAAAGTGTTTTGGCTAACATAAGCCACGAGGTTTGACAATCGTCTCGACGATACAAAATTTTTATGACTTCAACCCAAATCCTTGATTTCTCCTCTGAAATTGGTTTCATTCATCTACCGATTTCCGTTGCCGAGTTATTTAATTTTAAAAACAGAGAATTCTTTGTGGAACACCCTGTATCATATTTCTCAACCAACAAGCTCCAAATGACCAGACACCCCCCCCCCAAAGAAAAAGAAAGGAAAAACAACATTTAAAGAAAAGAAACCTAATACGAAATAATAGTGAGATAGTGTACATTTCTCTGTTGTATATCGTATAAATATTTTTCTTTTTTGTATTGCGTTTTGTATTAAATAAAATTCCAGGTGTCTTACCCATCAAACCGTTCAGTTACCGCACTGATCACGAGCACGGGGATAACAGACGGCGTTCTGTTCTGTATCATAATTGTCAACCAACAAGCTCCAAATGACCAGACATCCCCCCCCAAAGAAAAAGAAAGGGAAAACAACATTTAAAGAAAAGAAACCTAATACGAAATAGTAGTGAGATCGTGTACATTTCTCTGCTGTATATCGTGTAAATATTTTTCTTATTTTTGTATTGCGTTTTGTATTAAATAAAATTCCAGGTATCTTACCCATCAAACCGTTCAGTTACCGTACTGATCACGAGTTCGGGGATCTGTATCATAATTCTAGATCAATTAGAAGATTTGCGCCCGTCTACGACGGTCTTTTAGCTTGCCAACAATATCTCAAATGTGATTGTCACAGATTTATCAACGAAAGTAGTAGTAGAAAATCTCATGCACATTGGTTGAATGCATAAGAAATAAAGAAAAGCTTGAAAACAGAAATGATGAATCAATTGACACTAACTTCTGTTTTGCGAAATATATAAATATTCGATTCCAAAATTAAGTACGAAAAGAAAGAACCTTTTTAACGAAAGTAAAGATATTCGAGAAGTGGAAAAATAAATTGATTCTAATATAACTTCTATTTGAAATTAACGGAGTTCCGCGTCGATGAATAAACATAAAATAAAAAAGAAACTGCTGAACTCAGCTAAAAAACCCTGTCATAACTCTTATTTGATATTAAATCACCACCACAGAATCAAAACAGTATCCGGTGTGTAGTGTATGCTAATTTGTAGACAGACTGTCTGAATCTTTTTGGCACGCAGCCAAATTCCTGAGCATAACCGATTTCGGAGCGTAATTCTATTATAGATGTTAAATTTTGGAAACAATCGGTCGAAAGGAAGACGTCCTTTCGTTTTCTTCTCTTTACTAAGAAGCGCAAAAATTAACATTATTGTATTATGCAAGGAAGTCTAGGGAAGCACACTCCCGCTGGTTATATTATTTTATGCAGGAAAGGAAAGTAAGATATCTTTCATATTTGTAGGTATCACATTCAACAGTCGCTCCTTTTTCACATTTTCAGTTTCGTTTTCTTCTTATATTTAGAACCTAAATGGGCTCACTATGGACGGAAATATACGAATGGGTTTTGTATGGAATTTTGTGACATCATAATTCATATATTGTTCTACCATTACTTTTTATAAAAGCCGGTTCTATTCAGAATATTTAAAGGAGTAGAATTTTGCGACATCATAATTCGTATGTTGTTCCACCATTAAATTTTATAAAAGCCAGTTCTATTCAGAATATTTAAAGGAGTAGAATTTTGTGACATCATAATTCAGATGTTGTTCTACGACTGATTTTTATAAAACCCAGTTCTATTCAGAATATTTAAGGGAGTAAAATTTTGCGAATTAGCAACTCAAAAGGTGTATGAGATTTTCGCTCGGTATTACTTTCTCGCATACAAAGAGAAAGTGTTGTAATCGTCCAAAAATTTGTCATTTAGATACAATTTTGGACCTCCCTTTTGGAGTCCGATAAAACCATTTTTGACACCATGTCTGTCTGTGATCACGCTAACTAAAGGCGAAAAGACCTATAAGGATGAAATGTGATGTCCGATCTTAACACCAAACTTGTATATTTCTATCCAATTTCGGACAAAGACCGGCTAAGGGAAGTCTCTGCCCGTCCGTGTGAAAGTGAATACTATAAAGCAAGAACCCAACAAGCCAGATGGGTGAAATTTAGCAAACGGTTTTATGAATGAAGTTTTAGACCTGTATCAAAATTTGGATAAAATCCACTTACGTGTTGATTGTCTCTAAGTCGTTCTATCCGTGAGTTTGTGAATACAATAACTCAAACACCCAAATTTCTAGGCTGGTGAATTTTAATATATCGTCGCTTAACAAGGAACACCACCTATCTCAATTGTTTGAAATTTCAAAGAGGAAGTTTCAAATGAAATTTTCTCAACTAATGATGAATGTTTCTGAATTTTTTAAGACCTACTATGAACACGAGACCACATGTTCCAACCAGACGTGAAAAAAAAATTAGAAATATTCGTCATTGGTTGCGAAAAATTCATTCGAATCTTCCTCTTTGAAATTTCAAAAAATTGAGATAGGCGGCGTTGCTTGTTAAGCGACGATATAATCTTTACAGTAGAATCAAAGATTTGTGTCTAATTTTGGACTAATTCCGTCAGGAAATCTACAAACTAGCCTACTATCAGTTTTTATGTCAGCACTATCGCTCAAAAACACAACAAGCTAATAAATGAAATTTGGTATGTTGTTTTGACCAGAAAATTGCAGATCTATTGCAAATTTTGGACACGTCGATGAATGGGAACAGGTCCAAAATGCACTCTTCACTGTACGACGAAGTTAAATAAAAACGCGCCATATTGTGTAAACACGGAAAGTACAAGAGAGAACATTGACACCAGTTGGCCAGATTTAATGCTCATTTCCTCCCTAATAAATGCTTTCCAAGAAGGAATGATTTTGTATATCGTCGCTTATCAAGCAACGCCACCTATCTCAATTTTTTGAAATTTCACTGATGAAGAAAATACTCAATTTTTTCAACCAATAACGATTATTTCTGAAATTTTTTCACATCTGGTAGAAACTTTCGGTTTTATGTTCATGTCGGACATTAATTAAGCGGCGATTTTCAAATTCAATTTCATTATCAAAACGAAATATCCTCATTTTTATCTCTTTAATTTCTGTTTACAATATGTGGAAAAAAATATTCAGTTTTTCTGCTATTTCGAATTTTCCTTGAAAAGGAATGCTGGCTTAAAGTTTAAAATATCGTTCTTTAATAACAGTACAAATTTGGATCCACCACTTGACTCAGTTTTCACTGGTTCACATAAATCCGTTTGAAATAATTAATTACTAACTGATTTCGTTTTACAGTTATTATTTTTAAATCACTCTCTTTGTTATTTGCTTCCAATGCATGGTCTGTAGAACTATTTCTCACAACTTCTTTGTTGTTTTAAACTGGGGGAATTTAACCTCTTCTTTTTCGTGTACTTCCACAATATGGAACGTTTTATCTTAAGTTTCGTCATTTATTGAAGAAAATCAAGTATCCATTTTGGTACAGCACCTCTTCTCTTTGCCCGATTTGGACCAAAATCTGACATAAATCTCAAATTATTTATCAAATTTCATTAAATAAGCTCATTAAATTTTTGAGCTATTATGTTCCTCCATGGACTATCAGGCAAACTGTAAGTCTACTCATTGACAAATCTGATCCAATGTTTGGAACGGATTTTGGGCCACATGCTAAAGTTCTTTTCTCTAACTTGTCACATTTTTGAGTAATCGCGTTCTCGAAGCATCAATAGACAGCCAGCCACATCCGAAGTTTGATACAGATCTACGATGCTGGTGATGAAATTGCATACGCCAAATTTTATACATCTAAATCATTTCATCTTTGCGGCATCGTGTTCACATGCACACTGACAGAGTTAAGCTGACAGATTTCGTTAAAATTTCACTCACATCTACAGTTTCAATGTGAAGACCGAAAACCACATACAAAATTCTTTTTGTCCATCTCACTTTGCTTTATCGTGTAGACAGATAGACACACAGACATGATTCCGAAAATGTTTTATCGGGCTAAGGGAGGTATAGAACGAATAGATTCCTCATAATCTCTAGGTCGAATGCTTATAATACATTCTCTTCGTATACGAGATTGTAAAAAATTGTATAATCAAAATTTTAATTGCAAAATTTCTCAGTGCTTGTCGTAATCTTTTCCTTTTTCTCAAGTAAAAGCTTCAGTCTGAATTCCTTTCGCTTTCTTACTATGGATATTCTACCTTCACTATGCATAATTTCCCTTTTTAGCTAGAAATAGTTAGAGCTTATTTTCATATTTATTATAAAAACCAGTGCTTTTTAAAGTCTTTTTCGCTCACGACCCCTTTTAGACAGGGGAAAAATGGCATGCCCCCATTTTCGTCAGAAAAAATTTTGTCTCGTACCGAACAAGGAAATAAATAAGAAAATGAAGTAATATCTAAAGATATCCAAAACGAAATTTACTTAAAAGTAGTTATTTCGTAAAGCTAAATAAAATCCTTTTTTTATATTTTTTTCTTCCTAGATTTTCTTTATATTTTTTCTTACAATTATTAAAGAATATGAAGCGAGACGATCCTGAGAGAAGTCTTGCAAACCCAATATTTTTAAGCTCAGGCGCCTGAACTCACAGTTTAAGAAACCCTGCAATGGATTCTATGGACTATGTTTCAGAACTTCAAGTTTGAGCACTTTAGATATTAGAGAGGGGGCAGATTATATAGCAGGGGTTAAACAAAATCCGGAAGAAAATGAAAACAAATTTCAAAAGCAATAAAATATTAATAAAAAATAGACTTGAGGCTGTCTCTGCGAAACGGCCGTTGGGATTGAGGGGCGTAGACTTGCTTACCTTACTCAAGTGTGACTTTCTGTGATTAAAGTAGATCTATGTGACTTTGCCCTATGCTCTATGACCTTTCGATGTTAAATGAATTAATCTGACTGAATTAATTATTAATCTGTTAAAATCCAGTTAATATACCGCTCACAACCGATGCGTGCGCACTCATCGGTTGTGACGTCTCAAAATTCTTCGTGATTTTCACCAACTATGCAACTCGACTGTGACTAAACCATAATTACAAATTCTCAAATTATTTTCACAATCTTCAAAGTCAACCTTTTTCTGTTAAATGAAACTAAAACCAATTGTCTATGTTATTTTGTTGCGGATCTATAAGCGCTTAACTTTCACACGGAATTCGACGTAACTCATCAATTCTTGAGCAATCTTTCGCGTGAACATAAGATCGATGAATGAATTGCCAAACGCGCGCATCGGTCTCTCTAACGTCATCAAACTTTTTAGTGATTTTCAACAACTTTGAAGCTCGACTGTGACTAAACCGTAATTCCAAATTTAAAAATTCTTTTTGCAATTTTCAATATCAACCTTTCTCTGTTAAATAAAACTAAAACCAACTTTTTATGTTATTTAGTTGCTGAGCTATAAGTGTTTAAAAATATCACGAAAAGCGTCATAATTTTTTCCTTTCCCGACACACCATTAGACCACTATGGAGAGACTAAGTCTACATCAAAAAAAGTCTAAAAAACCACGCACACTTTTATAGGTTTACAAAAAAGAAAAAAATTTAATTTTAATTATTTTCTATTTTTCAGTTTTTATTTTTACATTTAATTCTTAATTATTAATACCTTGAGATCAAATGCTTTTTTTAATTCACTACCAGGAGAGGCTCTTGTTATGGAATGAAAATTTATTAAATTAGTCGATTATTAAACTTTGAAAATATCTAAGTAGTGAATTTTTATCGAGAATACACAAGTGTACAAAATTTCAAAGCTCTAGTTCATTAAGAATCGGGTGAAAAATCTATTCCAAAATTCCATCTTTATAAAAATGAAAAAAGTCAAGTTAATTTTTAATAATCCATAGCTTAACTTCTCAAAAATGAAAAAATGCCAGGTTTTTGATAACTCTATGCAAATAAAACAACACTTTTTCCCTAGATTTCCAAATTATTTTAATAAAATAAAAATTCTGTGTAGTATAATTCTACGTTGTAATGTACAAGTTGTATTAGTTATTGTACTATATAATGCTTAAAAGTTCTTTTCCAAACTTCTCGCATTTTCGGTCAAATTATACTGTTATAAAACTTAAATTCAGCAAGAAAGGATTCAAAGGAGATTTACGTTTGTTGGGAAAAGTTAGTGATAAAATTTGTAGAAAAAGTAACAGAGAGAGGTACATGAAAAAATTTGGGTCCCGAACACCGTCGGATTATCCCTAGCCTTTTTTTTAAACTTTTGTCCGTAAAATTCTATCTTTTGCTTAATCTTACTCCATTTTTCAAACAAAATTTATTTTCAATCAAACTTTATATAACTCCTTTTCTAACTTATTTCCCCCATACTACTACTACTACGCCACGTCACATCCCCGTTCATTGAGCGGAGATCGCTCCTGATTGGATGTGGCTTGGATTGGATTCCTCGGAATGGATGTGAGTGGGAATGTGGGAGGGGGGCTGGGGGATGTTTAAAAAAACTAGGAGAAAAAAGGAGAAGAAATATTTTAAAACTATTGGGGAAAAGATTTAAATGGGTGGAATTGTTTTTAAAAGCATCCCAATTCTGAAAAAAGCAACAGCAAGATTGATGCTGAACTAGCAATGCACAACGTTTTCTTTTTCTTCTGAAAAATGCGCCATTCAAGGAGGGGAATGGAAGAACTTTAACTCCTTAATCCCGAGGCGACTTTTTTCTTCTAGCCCCTTTAAAACCGGGCCTTTTTGGGAGGAGACGACATGAATTGGACTCTCCCAATCTGGGTGGTCATTTATACCACCACCCCATCCCCTGCTATAACCTTCCCTTAAGGCGCGCGGAAATGGGCTGCGGTTGGCAAGGATAATTGGACCCCCCCCTTCTGCGCTTATCTCCTAAGCGATCTCAGAACCTCACCTTCCCTCAAAAGAAGCCAACCGCCTCTGACCGGCCTTCGTAGCTGTTAAGGAGAAGTTTTTAGACCGCCTCGCTCGGTGTGAGAGGGTTCAGCTAACAGTACAAATCTTGCATACGAAGTGTTAACTAGCACAGGTACCAAAAGGGAAAAAAAATCAAATATACAAATATATAGAAATACAAAAGCAAAACACACTGGTTAAATATGTTCTCTAGAATAGGATGGCATGTGAAAATGAAAGAACAAGTATCAACAAACAATAAGAAAAAAGAAAACAATAAATTGAAGACAGACATAACAAAAAAATGGAAGGTAAATTACTTAAACACGCAATCTTCTACAAACAGGCTAAAATGGTTCAAGGAATAACATATAAAACAACAAATGCATACTCTTATAAAGATATAAATACATATTCTTAAAAAGATAATTAAAAACACTTACTAAAAGATACTTTCTGAGACGGTAACAGTACAATAACTAAACAAATTTGCATGCACAGTAGATAAGTTAAGAATAAAAAAGACCGGCTGAAGAATTCCAAATAAAAGCACTTGTACAGAATCCTTGGTAACTTATGACGAAACGGGATCAAGAACAAAAGGAACGTCATCCATAGATGCTCAATGTACTTTTAGAGTTTAACCTAGGGTGATGATGGCAAAATCAGGTTTCAGTATCTAAGCAGATGCTCATACGTCTGAACGAAATCCAAAAGGATTTTCAGTCTTCTTCTTGCATGTGGATTTGAGACAAGATTTCGGAGCTAGGCAAGTTTATGAATTGCTGAAGGAGTTTTGAAATGAATTGCAATACAATTGCTCTAAAACAAAAAGTATAAATATTCGCTTTGAGGGACTTTAACTTAAATGGAAAACTCGATCACAAACATTCACAAACACGCTGTCTGAGCATCGAGAAACAGTACATCAAAAAACACTGGTAAAGCCGTAATCAGTTCAGTATTTTAAATATAAGATTGGATACATGAAAACAATTCGTTACAGTGTATACACAGGGTGTTTCAAAACTCATGGGCAAAAATTTAAAGGGTGATAGAAAACATCTAAACCAGCAATTTTCTCCATAGAATGCATGGGCGGAGAGCAAGCGGTGAACCGCTAGACGGCGCTGTAATGGAAAGCATTTTTTTTACACATCGCCCGAATTTTCTTACACATCGTCATTTTTACCGTGGATTTCAGAAGGCATGGCGATGTACAGTAATCAGGAATAGGCGGACATGCATTTTATGTCTTGCATTCTGTGTGGTCTTGCGAATGGGAATGATTTGGAAGCCTAAAGACTGTATAGGCAGCGTTTCCCGAGAAGACACGTGCCAGATCAAAAAATGTTCGAGCGATTGTATCGGTGCCTGTGTGAAAAGGGATCATTTGTCACCTGTATGCATGATACAGGACGTGGCAGTAGTGTGCGGACGCCACAAGTTGTAGAGGACATTCTGCAAGGAGTGGGAAATCGTCCGGATAATAGCACGCGAGAGGTTTCCCGTGCCGTAAATGTGCCCGACTCGATTGTTTGGCCAGTACTACGGGACGAAGGATTACACCCTTACTATGTGCAGAAAGTGCAAGCCTTGATACCTGCAGATTATGCGCCACGTGTCGAATTTGCACATTGGTTTTTGCAACAGCTAGCAGCACAGCCTGATTTTAGTGCACATGTGTTATTTACAGCTGAAAGCACCTTTACTCATGAAGGCATTTCTAATACGCACAACCTTCATGTCTTCTTTTGAGCAGTTTCTATAGTTTTGCCATTCTTTCATGTGACAGTAACGGAGACCTTCTAACGGTTCACCGCTTGCTCTCCGCCCATGCATTGTATGGATAAAATTGCTTGTTTAGATGTTTTCTATCACCCCTTAAATTTTTGCCCATGAGTTTCGAAACACCCTGTATTTATGAAAAGTCTATACAGAGTGATTAAGAAAAACACGGACAAACTTTAAGTGTAGGCCAGGCATATGATATACATCCAAAGTCAAATAGGAACGGGGCAAACGCCATCACCGCGACCGGCCTAATAGTAAGAATGTAAAACCAACAAAGATCCCTAGGGAGATAAGTTATCGAAATGAGAGATTACAAAAATTGCCATAAAAATGCATGGGAAATCAAGAATTATTCCAAAACATGACAGTTTTCAAATATCATAAGTTTTGCGAAACAAAACACTGCTTTACATTTAATACCAAATCTGATGATATTTCACAGTTGTAATGTTAGAAATTTGTATTAAATTAAAACAAATTTTTAAAAAGTTCTACGTAAACCTACGTTCTACGTTTTCTAAAGTATCTACATTAAACCTGATCTATTCTCAAGTCTGCAATCTTTCGACAGGCTTTGATCCATACATTAAACAACGACAAAATCGCAAATGGAGTTTGTTGAAAATTTTAAAACATTGTCTTTTCTATGATACCAACTTTTGAAATACAATTTTATCTCTAATATTAACATCGTTTTCCATAATCTTCCAATATTTGAAAAGTATAATTCTGTTGGAATTTTAACATCCTACACATATCCAAATAGATATCATTAAAATACTTCCAGTCAGCTAACAGATGGCGCTGAAAGTTCAAAAACCAGAAACAAAATGGAAACTTATCACTTTTTTCGTCCAGTAACGAAAAATATAATTTTAATTTTCTTTTAACAGCCCGGATTTAAAGTCCGAGCTTTAAAATAAAGATGCGACAGTCAACAAGAAATTTGATGCGAAGAGCTAGTCAAAATTTATATAAAAAGATTTTGTATTAAAAGAGTGGTAAAGCTTTTGTAGACATATTTATACAATTCTGAATGTTTTGTTTTACTTTCATCGCTGAAAACAGATGTGAATGATTGTAAGACAAATCTATTCAAGCAAACCTTACCCAGTTAATATTAAGAACGCTGAGTGGTAATTTCAGGAAGATATGATATTTCAAAATTCATAATAAGTAAATCAATTGGAAATCAATTTTTTTGTTAATAAATATAATTAAGTTTTGTATAAATTATTACATCACATTTCAGCTGGTATCTCAGTCTTATTTTTCCTGTAATAATATCTCTCCATATATTTATTTTTTAAATGTATAAAAATCCCCGTAAAATATATAATTAATTTAATTATTTTTTTATTATATCATACAAATAAATGATTCCAAACTACGAAACTTCAAATGTAAGAAAATAAATAATAATAATCTAACCCAAATAATCTATCGAAATGCAAAATTACGAAAGTTTTTAAGAGAAAACAGAATTATACCAGAAGAAAACAATTTTTAAATGTCACAGAGATTACAAAACAAAACAATGTTAGAAATTTTTTTACCAGATCGTATGATATTTTACGAATGTGTTGCTAGAAATTTTTCCGTCATTTGAGACATGAATCGAAGAAGTTTTGAAACTCACATCACACTTAGTCTCTCTAAGTGTCTTCAATCTCGATACGTTTTTACTTTCTCGTATACGAAGTATACAAAGAGAAAGTATTGTAATCGTCAAAAAAATCGAACTCGAGATTTTGACGAATCTCCACGTTTTAGGCCTCTCTGAGTCCGAAAAGCACAATTTTGGAATTATGTCTGTGCGTCTGTGAACCCGAAAACTATTAGGGTTACGGGGATGACTTTTGGTAATATGATATTGAAACATAAGTTGTAGGTTTCTATTAAATTTTGAACGAAATCTGTCTACCGGAAGTCTGTCTATCTGTCCAGTTTCATGTGAACACTATAACTCAAACACTTGAATAGCTAAATGGATAAAAGTTTGTGCACAGTCTTATCATCATGAATGTAGGTCCGTATAAAATTTTGGGCCAAATCCGTCAAAGGGCCTGTATAATCGCAAACTTGTGAACACAATAACTCTTTAAGATAATGATTTAGATATATGAAATTTGGTATGTGGCCTTCTAACCTTAATTGTAGATTTGTGTCCAATTTTCGTTTTAATCCTTTAAAAAAAGGTGTTCAAATTGCATATTTGGTTCAAAATGCACATTGCGCCTGTGTGTTGGCGAGCGTTTCGCTTATTTTACTTAAGTTAGTTTGGTTGGCTTTTGACCTTGGCGGTCTACGAAGGAAATTGTAGCGAGCGGCAAACACGCGCTTCGGAAATTATGGTAACCCCCTAAAACGAAACTTTGTTCAGACATTCTCCAGATGGACGCCCGTGATTAACCAGAGGTATAGCGAAATCTTGTGTGATATCTATAGTAAGATTTCGTACTCAAAAATCTTAAATAAAGTTGTGGTACCTCAGCGCGCGTAAATATTGCGAACATACGCAATTTTCTTTTGCAAAATATTAAGTCTTTGCGAATTCATAAATTTTATACGTTTCACTGTAAATCACCCTTCATAATTTTTCCTCAAAATAACCAGGCCTCGGGTAAATATCCCCAAAGTATTTACCAACCCATCCCACATTTCTGGTCGTATGCGATAAAGTTTCGGAGAGGCCACTTCCGCTTGTTATCCATGCGTTGACAGTGACACATCATTATCGCAAACGGTAAAGTTTACGATTTTGTTTCAAGAATTCAGATCTTATGTATGTTGAGCTTCCATACTCTCTGTCTACTATGGTTTATCGAGTCCGAGAGAGAAACTCCGGTTCCTTTCTTTTTTGTAGTATCGGCGGCGTAGCCAAACGGGGAGGTCCGCCCTAGTCGGCACTTAGAAAGGGGCGGGAAAAATTAGAAAACCCAGTCAAATAACTTGAAAACTAAGAGCAGCGGCACTAGTTCAGTCACTGTATGTATAAAAAATAACTCAATTAATTTGTATTTCTCGCCTTTTGTCTGTAAATTGACAATTTTTAAGACTGTTCGTGAACGAACGATTTCAAAAACTGTCCAGGGGCGGATTAAGGTTGTTGGGGGCCCTGTAAACTTTTGCATTTCGTCTTGCCAATAATTAGTTTTAAAATAAGACTAGAGGGTTACACCCCCTACTTACACACCTCCGCTCGTCAACCCCTAAGAATCACGTTGTGATTCTTTTGAGATCACTACGTGATCCCAGCTCGCTTCGCTCGCTCGCCGTACATTTATGACTGTCTGCTAGTAACAGGAAATTATAATTACATTAATTACTAAAAGTAAATTTAAATTATTTGAAATAGCATAAACTTCTAAAATTTTTTCAGCAATTACTAATAAACTAAATCATAAAATTTCTAAAATTATTTCCTGGTAGCATATATATAAATATATATATATGCAAATGTTTGAAAGAAATTTGAATGCTAAAATGTGTAATTATTAAATGTTTATAAATATAAATTATTTACATCAATCAGAAATCAGCCATTTAAAACTTCTTGGTACACAAAATTCAATATTTCTTCAAGTTTCATTGGCGTTAAATTTATTCCAACGAACTTCTAAATTTCCACTCTTATCAATGAATTGTTGCTGAAAAAAGCTTCGCCACTTGTGTACACACTCACTGCAATAATTATTTAGCCAAGAAAGTTTTAACTTTTATCTCTGGGTAATTATTTATGCGTTAAAACCTAGAAAGTTTGAGTCACGAAAGATTATTTAATTCATTTCACAAACTTTTAGCTTAAAAAGCACAGTTTAACGTGACAAATGCCCTTAAACATGTTCAGATTCACTATTCAAAATTATAAAACATAATATATATTTACTTTTACTTTTTTAAAATTAACAAAATGGGCTTTTTTCGAAATTTTTAAAAAATTCTTACTTTTTACATCAAAATTTTAAACATGCTCTTTTTTCACTGATATGTTGATCAAAAAAGCTTCAACCCATGAATGCACACTCACAGCAATAATTATTTAGCCAAGAAAGTTATAACTTTTATCTCTGGATAGTTATTTATACGTTAAAACCTCAGAAAGTTTGAGTTACGAAAGATTATTAACCCATTGCACAAACTTTTAGCTTAAAAAGCACAGTTTAACGTGACAAATGGCTTTAAACATGTTCAGATTCACTATAAAAAATTATAACCCATAATAATTATTAACTTTTAACTTTTTAAAATTAATAAAATAGCCTTTTTTCAAAAATTTTTAAAATTTCTAAAATTCTTGCTTTTTACACCAAAATTTTAAACATGCTCTTTTTTCACTGGAATGTTGATCAGATGAGCTTCGCCACATGTATAAAAGAACAGACTCGTGCTGAAGTCCCACAACTATGTTCCGGTAGCTCGGCAACTTCGCTCCGTACACAAAACCGCTTGATTTTATTATGTTCATACCGATTGGATAGTATTATGAAAGATTCCTCAATAGTTTCATTAGACCTATCTTGACGATTTCAATTTATAATTGAAACTGCCCAAGTTAAACTCATTTTGAAAAATTTTGCTGTCCCAGATCAAATCAATCGCGGATTCGAATGTAAACAATCTAAACTCGCGAGATGTTGCCATACGGCAATTAAGAAATTCGACCCTTTTTTGTCGCCACGTAAGAGAATTATATATATATATATATATAGATAACGGGGAACTTCAGCAATTTTATTACTTTCTCGTATACCAAGTATACAAAGAGAAAGTATTGTAATCGTCAAAAAATTCGAACTCGAGATTTTGACGAATCTGCACGTTTTAGACCTCCCTGAGTCCGAAAAACACAATTTTGGAATTATGTCTGTCAGTCTGTGTGTCTGTGAACACGATAACTCAAAAACTATTAGAGCTACGGGGATGAAATTTGGTATGTGGTCTTTAAACATAATTTGTAGGTGTCTGTCAAATTTTGGACAAAATCCGTTTACGGTCTGTCTGTCTGTATGTCCGCGGTCATGTGAACACTATAACTCAAAAACTTGAATAGCTAGAAGGATAAAATTTGGTACCCAGTTTTATCGTCATGAACGTAGGTCCGTATCAAATTTTGGGTCAAAGGGGTGACTGTCTGTCGGTCTGTTTAATCGCATACTTGTTTTAATCCGATTCTCCATGCGCATGCGTACTGGTTTACTTAAACGCTATTTCCGTCTTGGCGAGCGTGACCTTGACGCGCGCTGAAGGAAACGAGTGGATAAACATTGCATTCTGGGTTACAGTAGATTCGAATTTTTATACGCAGGGATGTTGCCATAATTGCCAAGCATTGATACGGGACTCTTAGATGTTAAATGAATAAATCATGAATAGAGTGAGTATGTATTTAGCTTATTTTACTCTGATCAAAAAACATCAATAATCTTTAAGCAATCTTATAAAATGAACCCGTAGAATAATAAAAAAAAAAGATGCGAGGCTAATACCTTTTTGCCCAGTATCACTTTAAAGCTGATTTTCCTCTCTTAATTATATTATTTTCTTCTTTCACATAATTATAAAATTGGGCGCAATTCATTTTAAAATTGTAATGATAGAGAGTTTACGAAGAAAACGGAACACATAATAAATACGGGAATGAGTAATGAAATACGGTGACAGACACGTATATACGGGACGTGTGGCTGCCCTAGGGAGAGGGAAAATGACACCTTTTTGTGAACTATGCGAGAAAGTTTAGGGGAGACCACTCCCGCTGATTTTTTCTAATCGATTGAAAATGCTTCAAAATGAAAATTCTAGGCAGTTTTTTTTTTATATATTTGCAATCAAAGGTCGCCTCTCAGATGACGCGGGAAAAATGATCCATTTTGGAGCGAAGCGGGTCTGACGTCACACGTGCCCAAACAGGGGAAAGCTCTCGTTCTCTCACTGTAGATATTTTGCTTATTTTCTATATTTTTCGACTACCGCATCAGATAAAATAATGTCGGAAAAATACAAGTATTGTATTGTTCCTAAATGTGTTAATACAACAATAATGAAACCCGATGAGACATTTATCTATATTATATACATTAAAATTGTGTATCACGAAGAACAGTGAAACACAGCCTTGAACTCGATATCCGTTTTGTTTTGAATCTAAGTATTAGGTGAGATTTTAATTATCAATTTTAAAGCAAATAGTTAAATTTAATTAGTTTTTTTCCTTCTATCTTATTACATGGAATTTCATTTTAACCCTTTGAAGGGCGGATTACAGAGGCTGTCCCAACTTCTTTAAGATTAAAAAAAAACTTTCTCTTGTTATTTTACTGCTTATATTATTTCCGTGGATATGCAAATATTTCTAATTTCTTTTAATTACAGAACCATTCAAAATTAATTAAAATATCTTAAATATAAGTTTAAATTCACGATTTTTTTTTGATGATGAAAACCGTTTTCATTTGTAGTGCAAGAAAATAATTCACAGAACTTTTTATGCAAAATAAATTATTTAGATTCAATGAATATATTCAAACCAAAATCAGTCTTCAAACAGTCAATTTAATTATCAATTATTACAAGTGGAAAAAGATAGATAAATTTATCTCACCGCACCCCTAGGGATTGTCGATTTGTACGGTAGCCTTTAAATTCCTGGATTAGTCGCATTTGAATATTATTATAAATTTATATAGGTTTCTTTATATAAGTTACTTTAACGGATTTTTTTTATATTAATTACTATTAACTAATATCTTAAAATTAATACTTGTACGAAGGAAATAAATTATATTCTTCATAGCAGAGTAAAATAAAACTATATAAAATAAACTTAATTTTTCAAAGGCACACGTGTATTTAAAAAAATGAATTTATTTTGATTGAGTATATTCCTGGGTTTTTATTTTTGTTTTGTTTTGATTTGGTGGTGTGTTTTTTTTTTTGTAGGTATCCGAAATTTCACAGACCATGCAAAATCAGGTTCTTAGCTTTTCATTCTTTCTTGTGCGAAAGAAATCGCGGCGTCTCCTCGGAATGTGGGAAGGCCCCTCTTTACTGTTGCCTAACGGGTAGCTTTGAAAACCTATCCGTTTTTACTAAGGCGAAGTTTATTGTCGTATAGTATAGAGCTTTGTTAAGGTTACTGGAAGCATTCAAGGGAAGTTACGAACAGCTCTTCCAATGAGATAATTTAAGAACCTGCGCTTTGTGTCCAGTTTCTTTGCCATCATTCCTTGGCAGAACCAATCCTTTGAAAATTATCCGATTTATGCGGTACAAAACCAATATCCATTATGAAATTAAACGTTGAATAGTAGAAAAGCCAAAAAACTTCACTTCTAAAATGTTAGCTAGTACAAGCGCCTTGAATCAAAACATGGTACAAAAGTAGCGAAAGAGGAAGGCACATGTCAAACTCAACTCGGCCAATGAGAGTGCTTTTCGGATTGCATCATCATTCCTGCAGTTTAGGTGCGTCTTTCGCCCTCAAATATTAAAATAAATAAATTTTTATGTAAAATTTCACTTGGATATGTGAAATTAGAATGATTTTTCTATAAATACGGATTGCTTTCACGCGTTTTTAAAAGATGCTGAAGTTCCCCATTGTATATACTTTTAATGATGATAGTTACATTTTTATTAATAATATTTACTTTTTATAATTGTTACATTGTTACATAATGTAACTTTATAATTAGCTTACTTAATTTGCTAATTGTATTTTAATTAACCATAATTAAGACATTTTGATTTGCCATAAGTATATCAAAACTTAAATATTATCGATATAGTCTCCACTGAATAAACGCATATGAAAATAACTTTTTCTTAGCAAAATTTCTTTCTGTATTACTACAGAACACACTACTATTATTTTCTAATGACATTAGCGATGCATGAAGCTCTAGAAAGAATTAATTTAATGCTAAATTCTCAAATATTATGAAGAGTGAATGCAAAATAATTTTATATTTAATATTATGTATTCAAACCAACCTATATGTACGTGCTTGTTTTCATT
The DNA here is from genome assembly GCA_013235015.1 of Araneus ventricosus. Taxonomy (NCBI): domain Eukaryota; kingdom Metazoa; phylum Arthropoda; class Arachnida; order Araneae; family Araneidae; genus Araneus; species Araneus ventricosus. The sequence continues at coordinate 20,669 of BGPR01008330.1, read as the reverse complement.
CAAGAACCAATAAATTCTTGAAGAACCAGTTTTTTATATATACCATTTTGTGTCTTCATTTTAAAAATTTTAAAAAAATTTTGAGGCATGAATTCTTGTATAAAAGAAACCAGTGGGAGTGTTCTCCCCTAAACTTTCTCGTATAATTCCCTAAAAAGGTGCCGTTTCCCCTCCCCTTGCGTGAATAAAAAAATTCGAACCTACTGTAACCCAGAATCCCATGACTATCAGAAGGTTTTTCATTGTAGATTATAATTATTGTGAAATATTAAGGTAAAGAATCAACTTCAAAGAGATGCGTACCGATTTCACTTTTGCTGCCTCAAGGACAAAGTGTTGTAATGCTCCGGTATTTGGATTTAAAAAATAACCAGTTTAAACCGGGTAAAAAAATAACCGAAAAAACCGGTTAACCGAAAAAAAGCGGTTTTCGGTTTAAACCGGTAGTTTTCTCCCATCCCTAGACAGGTTTCCTGAAAACGGAACATATGGTCAGATTATGTAGAGACCGAAAACCGCACACCAAATTTCTTCTGTCCAGCTCATTTTGCTCCGATTTTGCGTTATCGTGTAGACAGACGGTCATAATTCCAACAATTTTTTTTCGGCCTCAGGGTGGTCTAGAATAAATAGATTCTTGATAATCTCTAGGTCGGACGATGATAATACATTCTCCTCGCTTACGTGAATGTAAAAAAATGTGTAATCAAAATTTCGATTGCAAAATTTCTCAGTGATAGTCGTTATCACTGCCTTTTTCTCAAATAAAAGTTTCAGACTGAAGTACTTTCGTTTTTCACTATGGATATTTTCCTTTTTCAGCTGTAAAAAGTTACAGCTTATTGTGTGTGTGTGTGTGTGTGTGTGTGTGTGTGTAACACATCAAAAACGAATTTAAAGGAATAAGTGGTCAGTCCATTTTACTAGATGCGAATTCAAGGTGTTAACACTTCAAAAGCGAATTTCAAGGGACAAGGGGATCAGTCCAATTTGCTAAATGCAAACGAACATGTTTATACCCACCAAGAGTTAACGCAACATACATTTGTGCACATTTCAGTCTCTCCCCCCCCCCCCCCCGATCTCCCTGCTACAAAAGGCTTCGGAAACTAGCCCCCACTCCCTCCGATTTCCATGTCATCTGACATTCTTGACCATATGATGTCGTTTCCCAAGAAAAACAATTCGACGGGAGGCTGTCTCTGCGAAACGACCGCTGGGTTTGAAGGGCGTAGTCTTACTTACTTTACTCAACTGTGACTTTCTGTGACTAATGTTGTTCTATGTGACAAAAGTAGATCTATGTGACTTTGACCTATGCTCTATGACCTTACTCTGTTAAATGAAACTAAAGCCAACTCAACTCAATTAAATCGATAGAAAGGACAGCTCAATTAAATCAACAATTACTAATAATAATTAATTAAGGACAGTTAATTAATCAATTACTCAACTGTGACTAAGGTAGCTCTATGTGACTATGACCTTTCTCTGTTAAATGAATTAATCTGAATGAATTAATTAATCTGAAATGAATTAATTATTGATCTTTTAAATCCAGTTAATACACCGCTCACAACCGATGCGTGCGCGCATCGGTAGCTGTGACGTCATCAAAATTCTTCATGATTTTCACCAACTTTGCAGCTCGACTATGACTAAACCGTAATAACAAATTTTTAAATTATATTTGCAATCTTCAATGTCTACCTTTCTCTGTTAAATGAAACTAAAACCAACTCTCTATGTTATTTGGTTTCGGAGCTATAAGCGTTTAACTTTAGCACAAAATTCGACGTAATTCAAAAATTCTTGAGTAATATTTCGCGTGAACTTCAGATCGATGACTGAATTTCCTTAGTCTGCGTACGCGCGCATCGGCCGCTGTGACGTCATCAAATTTTTTGGTGATTTTCACCAACTTTGAAGCTCGACTGTGACTAAACCGTAATTCCAAATTCTAAATTTTTTTTTTGCAACCTTCAATGCCCACCTTTCTCTGTTAAATGAACCTAAAACCAACTCTATGTGTTATTTGGTTGCGGAGCTATAAGCGTTTAAAAATACCACGAAAAGCATCCTAATTTTTTCCTTTCCCAGCATACCATTAGACCACTATGGAGAGACGTAAGTCTACGTCAAAAATTGGGAATGTATTCCACCAGCTTTCTCAAAAGGTAAAACTATCGTTATAGATAGTTGAGTCTAAAACGTGATTGTCATTGTAGACAGGTTAAAAAAACATTGAGTAAATAGGAATGGGGAACTTCAGCATTTTTTTTTAAATTTTTTAAATAGATTTAAAATGCTTCGAAACAAACATTAACATTTAAAAAATTTCTAGACAATTTTTTTTTTAAATTTGCAATCAAAGTTCGCCTCTCGGAAAACGCGGGAAAAACTATCCATTTTGACACGAAACGGGTCTGACATCACAGTTGCCTGACAGGGGAGACACACACTTCCTTCCCGTTCGCTCTCCATAGAGATTCTCTTTTTTTTCTATATTTTCCGACTATCGAATCAGATAAAATAATGTCGGCAAGATACAAGTATTGTATTGTTCCTAAATGTAGTAATACAATTGTAACGGCACCCGATAAATTATTTATCGATGTGAAAAGAAATTATATTATTCGCAAAAAGTAGTATAAAGCGATGAAGAGAGATCCGAAACTTAATCTGGAATTATCAGCAAGCAGCATTCGTCATGTCTGTGGAGATCATTTTGATATTAGCTATTAATCTATATTATATCTATTAAAATTGTATATCATGAAGCACAGTAAATTCAGAATTTGATATCTTTTCTGTTTTTAAGAGAAGTATAAGGTGAGGTTAGCAGCCAAAAGTAAAAGATATTTTAAAGCAAATAGTTACATTTAAATAGTTTTTTCCCGTTTGATTACATGGAATTTATATTTATATGGCCCCTCAAAGGGTAAAAATATAGAAGATCCCACCTTCTTTAAGATTCTGTTTTTTTTTTTAAAAAAAATTGCTCTTTTTATTTTATTGCATAAATTTTTCCAAGGGATATTCGAATGTTTCTTATATTTTTTAAAAAATTAAGTACTATTGAAAATTAATAAGAATATCTTAAAAATTAGTTTAAATTCACGACTGTTTTGATAATGAAATTCGTTTTCATTTGTAGTTCAACAAAATAATTCGCAGAATTAATTTTTGATGCAAAAAAATCCTTTATATTCAATGAATGTATTAAAATCAAAATTAATCTTCAAAAAGTTAATTAAAGAAGTATAAGGTGAGGTTAGCAGGAAAAAAGAAATAGATATTTCAAAGCAAATAGTTAAATTTAATTTGTTTTTCCCTCTCTTATCCCCTTTTTTTTGATTACATGGAATCTACATTTTAAGAAACCATTGATACCCCATAACAATATCAGGAAGCATTGTAAAGAAGAGCCTTGAATTTTATATTTGTTCTGTTTTTGATATAAGTATAAGATGAGGTTAAACGCATAAGTACCTGTATGAGCTCGTATTGAAAGATTACGTGGTAGCTATGTGCAGTTTTAAGGTTCTATTGTTGATTAAGGTTTATAAATAGATTTAATATTGTTTCTATTTTGGTACCGTTTATAAAAAGAAAATTATTTTATATTTTTCAATCCACGGTTTTGTTTAATTTTTTAAAAGTTTATTTTTATTTTTTCACATGAAAAGCTAAGCGCGGACACATACATGAAAATGTAGCTGGCCTTTAGCGGTTTCCTGCTTTTTTTTATTTATGCTGATTCATCCACACGGGGATAGTGATGATTTAATAGCATTACCAGAATTAATTTATTTCTTCATTTTCAGTGGATTTTTTTATGGGAGTTTAAAGATTTCCTTTCTTTTTTATGCCGAATTCGGTTAACATTAAAAAGAAGTTAAGCTAGAATTAATTTTGTCTCATCGGTTCTGTTTTTCATGCTTTTTTTATTTTTTAAGCACTTTGTCTGTCTACAAATTAGTATCCACACCGTGGGATACTGTTTGGATTCTGAGTTATGAGAGGGGTTTTTTTAGATAAGTTCAGCATTTTATTTTTTATGTTGTTCCATTGAAGAGGACTATAAGACAAAAAAAGTAGAAATCTTACCGTTGTGTTTTTATTCCTCGTATCTCAGCCATCATAAAATCGGAATTTTTCTTGAAATACATTGCAGTTATGTATAATCAATCCTTGGCAAATTATCCGATTTACCTTGTACAAAACCAATATCCATTGTGAAATTGAACGTTGAGTAGTAGAAAAGCCAAAAATTTCACTTTTAAAATGTTAGCTGGTACAAACGCCTTGATTCAAAGCAGGGCACAAAAGTAGCAAAAGAGAAGTATGCAAAGGAAGGCAACTATGACGTCAAAATCTACTCGCCAATGAGAGTGCGTTTCGGATTGCATCATGGTTCTTGCTATTCCAGTGCATCTTTCGCTCTCAATATTTAAATAAATAAATTTTTACGTAAAATTTCATTTGCATATTTGAAATTAGAATGATTTTTTTTCTACAAATGCGGATGGTTTTCGCGTGTTTTAAAAAAATGCTGAAGTTCCCCATTCCGCCGGTACCAAAGAAAATATTGTTACAGGCAAGTTTATCTTTATAGACAGTATCGTTATAGACAGGTTTCGCTATATGTTGGCAAAGTTTAATGAAATCTTTCATTTCAATAAGATTTTCTTTATTTTTTTCTTACAAAGGTTAAAGAATATGAAACAAGACTATCCTGAGAGAGGTCCTGTAATCCCCATATTTTAAACGCTAAACCACCGGACGTCGCAACTCACAGTTTAAGAAACCCTGCAATGTTTTCTATGAAGAACAACTTCAATCTCGAACCCTTAAGATATTACGGAAGGGGCAGAGTATATGGAAGGGGTTAACAAAAATGAAAACAAATTTCGAAAGCAATAAAAACAATTTGAAAAACTATCTTTTATTAGTGTACTAAAAAGTGAAAATTTTTATTTTAATTATTTTCTATTTTTTAGTTTTCAGTTTTAATTCCTTATTATTAGTCTTATTGAATATTGAGAACAATTTTTCTCAAATTCAATACCAGGAGGCGCCATTGTTGTGGAATCAAAATTTGATTAAATTAGTCGATTATCTGATAATTAAGCTTTGAAAATATCTAAATAGTGTATTTTTATCGAGAATACACACGTATACAAAATCTCAAGTTTATCATGGAAACGGGGAGGGAGGAATAGAATACAAAATTCTATTTTACAAACATGACAAAAGTCAAGTTAACATCTCAAGAACGAAAAAATACCAGGTGTTTTGATAGCTCTCTGCAAATTAGGGACGGCGGTTATTGCAAAAGCAACCGTCTTTCGGTTATACTAGTTTATTTCACCTCCGGTTTAACCTGATGGTTATAACTGTCCAAAATAATAGGTTTTTGGTTCTTTTTATAGAAAAAACAACGTTTCTTCGTATATTTTTAAAGGAACTCAACCCATTGGGCAATATATCGGCATATATCGTCCAATAAATTCGTAATAACTCTTTCAGTAATACGACGAGGATCTGAAAAAGAATCATAGAACAATAGAAGGTTCTGTAATAGTTTTGCACTCCTGTTTTTAAGGATCTCAAAAGCTTTTGGTACAGACTTTGGTAGCCTTATGGTTTAGGGTTATAATTTTTTAACGCACCTCGATGATGTTCACTTCAAGAGATGATATACTCGTCTCCAAAAATTTCCTTAGTGGCCTTATCGAAAGCATTAAAATATCCGATATTTTTGACAGCAATGAAATGTCTACACCTGAAATCATTCTTGATGCATGTTTAATGGTGGGATAGGCTTCAGGAGTGTAATGGAGGCGAGACACCGTTCCGGTACTTTTTCTTTACAAAATTAATTAATAACAATTGTGAAAACGACTTACAATTAACAGAGCGTTCTGGTACAGCTTTTAGAGCGTCCCAGCACTGCTTATTTTGCAATTACACCACTGATAGGCTGAGACTTGAGCAATTAATAGAAATGTCAGTTTTACTCAAATACCCTGTGGTAGGTTACAGGACTCAGGAGGTTATAGGCGATTTACTCAAATGAATTCCAACATTTGGGAGTTGCGTATTGTTGGTACTGACTGAATCCACATGTGCACGAATAAATGCACATGTCCAAGGCAACGCCTTTGCTTTTAACACAGTGTTGCTAATATATTATTTAATCATATTAAATAAATTTATTTTAATTGTAGAAATATTAATTCAGACTTTTTCTTTGAAAAACCACCCCCCACTGAATAGTAGTGACCTGATTTCTTTAATTTACCTCTTTTCAAAGCTAGTTTGGCCGGTTTGTTATCCGGTTATTGTATTTAAAAAAACAACGGTTATAATCGGGCCAAAAAGGAACCGAAAAAAAAAACGGTTAATCGAAACAAAAAAAAAATCAGTTTTCGGTTTTAACCGGTAGTTTTTTTCTCATCCCTATTGCGGCAAATGACTTTTGCACTCCTGAAACCAGTCAACAGGAGAAAATATCGATATTATTTTAATAGCATGTTGCATATGTCAAACACTCCAGCAGGTGTATATAAATATGTCAAGAAGTTTCTGTGATGGAAAGTAGCAGATTTAGAAATTAGTATACCTCTAAAGAAGAAATACAATCCCCTCTAAAAGTTAAGGAATAACTCGACATAATCGCTAGACTGATGAGTGAGATATTACAATTTTAAGTCCTCACTCATTTTCTGGCACTCCTTACTCTTTCGAGTAAACTATGTGGGTAACTAACTTCAAATTGATACGATGGGTGCCGTTACAAGTTTACATTGTGAAAGAAAGACGGGTAGTGAACGCGCGATTTCGCAACCTATTTCAGAGATGGAAAGCGTTAAACGACGGTATTATGCTACAAATAATTGTTTTCTTGAAATTTCTGATTTTAATTGTGAATGATGATTTACAATGAAACATATAAAATTTATGAATTTCCAAAAACTTGATATTTTGCAAAAAATAAAAGGTGTCATTGGCTCGCATTCCACGCGCATAAAAATTGCGTATGTTCGCGCAATTTTTATGGTGCTGAGGGTACCACAACTAAGATTTTATTGAACGGTTTCGAGTACGAAGTTTTATAATAGATATCACACAAGATTTTACCACTGGTTAATCATCTGGCGAATGTCAGAACGATGTTTCATCTTAGGGGGCTGCCAAAATTTCCGAAGCGCGCGTTTGCCACTCTCTACAATTTCCTTCGTAGACCGCCAAGGTCAAAAGCCAACAATACTAACTTGAGTAAAATAAGCGAAACGCTCGCCAACACACAGTCCCAATGTGCAATTTGAACCAATTATGCAATTTGAACACCTTTTATTTAAAGGATTAAAACGAAAATTGGACACAGATCAACAATTAAGAATAGAAGGTCACATACTAAATTTTATATATCTAAGTCATTATCTTAAAGAGTTATTGTGTTCACAAGTTTGCTATTATACAGACCGACAGATTGTCAAACTTTGGCGCATTTGGCCCAAAGTTTTATACGGGCCTACATTCCTGATGATAAAATTGTGTACCAAATTTTATCCATCTAGCTATTGAAGTTTGAGTTATACTGTTCAGATGAACATGGACAGACGGACAAAAAGACTTCCCTTGGACGGATTTTGTCCATATTTTGATGGAAAACTACAAATTATGTGTAAAGATAGCATACCAAATTTCATCTCTGTAGCTCTAATAGTTTTGGAGTTGTCGTGTTCACAGACAGACAGACATAATTCCAAAATTGTGTTTTTCGGACTCAGGGAAGTCTAAAACGCGGAGATTCTTCAAAATTTGAAATGAGTGAAATCTGATAATACGACTAAACGACTGCTGCAAAGATGAAAATACCACGACGAAAAAAATTTCGCGTAAGAATTAAAGTCCTGAAAATTAACTTCCTTCTGATGAAATTGCTATCTGTACTTTGATTTACTAAGAACTGATTTGTTTGATTACAAGGAAACGTAGCTGCGGTGTTTCCTATTTGAGTGATTAACTGATTTTACAGATATCATTTTCAGAAGATTATTAAATAAAAATGAATGGATAGAGTTTGAATTTTCTTGCTAGAGTTCCAGGTTTAAAATCAGAAGAGATATAAGATGTCTTCGGAATGTTTGTAACAAATAAAAGAATAATTATAACTCTATTAACTTTAAATGAAAAATTATTTCCACACATATAAAAAACCTGTGTTTGCTCTCGACTTTCTCCTGTACTAACACAATATGGTACGTTTTCTGCATCGTAGAATAGTGAAGAAAACCGAGTATGGAATTTGGACGTCCTCCCCTCGGCTTTCTCTTAACCAATACAATACGGTACTTCTGTGCATAGTAGAATAGTGAAGAAAAACGAGAAAGGAATTTGGACCCCACCCCCACCCCTCGACTGTCTCGTTTACTAACACAATATGGTACGTTTTGTGCATCGTAAAATAGTGAAGAAAACAGAGTATGGAATTTGAATGTCTTCCTTTACATCAATTGAGTCCAAAGTTTGCAAAAATCTACATTTTTGGTGACAAGATTAAATACCAAATTTCATTTATCTAAACTATTGTGTTTTTGAGTTATCGAGTTCACATATATGTTATGGCTAAAGCAAGAATGAAAGTTAAACCTAGGTTTAACCGTTAAAGTGGGGATTACCAAGGCTTTGCGGCTAAAGCCCGAAGATTTCCCAACGCTTTAACCGGCTAAAATTGGGTCTAGCCAATCGTAGTCGATTAAAGGTGAACTGTTTGGTGAAAGGCTTAACTTAAAGGTTTTTTTTTATAAAAAAGTTAGTTTTTTTACAAATTATCATTGATTTATTGAATTAATAAAAAGAAGGATGGTCTAGGAGATGCTATTAAAAATCGGATGTTTTTTTAAAGCGAGACAAAGATAATTATCTCTTTGTGCTACCTTTGCATCAAGCTTGTTTTGCAAACTTGCAGCAAATTTGCATTGCAAGGATGTGGCGCTAGTTGTCACGGCGAACTTGCTACGAGTTCGCTTCAAGCTTGAGGCGTCAAATTTGCGATGACTAGGTAATATCAAATCAAAATCAAACTTGCTGCAAACTTACGTGCTATCTGGGATTGAGCTAACAAATGGTCCTGAAACATGAAAATCAGAGACAAAATGGAACCTTATCTCTTTTCCGTCGGCTTTTCAATTGATGAAAAATACAATTCTAAATTTCGTTTACCAGCCCGGATTTGAAAGTCCAAGCTATAAATTAAAGAAATTTAATTGACCGTATTACGTGTGTGATGTGGCAGATTTTAAAAAAAGTTATATAAAATATTTTTGCATTAAAATAGTGGTAATTTATGCACATCTGAATGTTTTGTATTACTTTCGTCGCTAAATGTATAAAGTAGCTTCGGAAAATGAAAGCAGATGCGAATGATTCTGAAACGAATCTATTCCAGCAACACTTACCAAGTTAATATCAAGAACGCTCAGTGACGAATTTGTCAATACGAGGCCACAGGCAAAAAATCGCTTTCAGGCCCTCTCCCTCTATCCAATATCGAAAAATCGTTGAAGGTTTAGCACTACGCTATACGTCGAATAGGTTTTGAGGCTCCCTAGCATTTCGAAATATAAGGCGAGCACCTTCTAACGCCTGTGCGAAAAACCGCAACTGAGAACGCTGAGTGATAATTTCAGGTAGAAATGATATTTCAAAATTCATAATAAGTAAATCATAATGTGAAATCAATATTTTTTGTTAATAAACATAATTAAATTTTGCATAAATTATTGCATTAGATTTCAGCTTTTATCTGTCTTATTTTCCCTATAATAATATATCTCTATATATTTTCTTTTTTTTCCCCTTCAAATAATGAAGACTTCGAGTTTCAAATTAAAAAATATATAAGACAATTTTGTTTTAAAATGGTGGTAAAACTTTCATGGGCATATCTGTGCACATCTGAATGTTTTGTTTTCATCGCTTAATTTATACCGTAGCTTTCGAAAATGATGCCAGATGTAAATGATTCTAAAACAAATGCATTCAAGCAAAACTTACCAAATTAATATCAAGAACGCAGATTGATAATTTCAGGAAGAAATGATATTTAAAAAATTCATAATAAATAAAATACTAGTAGAAAATCATTTTATTGTTAATGAAGGTAATTAAATTTTGTATAAATTATTACATTAGATTTCAGCTTGCATTTGTCTTATTTTTCCTTTAATAATCTATCTTCCTATATTTTTAAAAAATGTATAAAAATGCTTGTAAAATATATAAATTTTCCTATCAAATTTTTTTTAAATGATCCAAATAAATGATTCAATTAAACTACGAAACTTGGAATGTAAAGAAATGAAAAATAATAATTTAACCCCAAAAAAAAAAATAATGTCAAGTACCAAAATTACGAAAGCCTTTAAGAAACGTTTTGAAAACGACAATTTTTAAATGCCACAGAGATTTCAAAACAAAACAATTACGGACATTTCATACCAAATCATATACTATTTTACGAATGTTTCGCTAGAAATGCTTTCTTCATTTAAAATATGAATTGAAGAAGTTTTGAAATTCACATTAAACTTAGACTACATTCGTGTCTCTGCAATCTTTCGACACGTTTTCATCCATGCGTTGACCAGCAACACATCATAGTATATGCAAAAGGTAATTTTTACGATTTTGTTTCGGAATTCAGAGCTGATGTATGTTGAAATTCCATGCTGTCTATCTACAATGGTATATCGAACCCGAGAGAGAAACTTCCTTAATTTCTTTTCTGTAGTATACCGTATCGTATCGGGCACCAATCTTTTTTCTTTTATCTTAGCATATTGCAACTTTCACGTTTTGATAATTCGTTCGGATTAAATGATAACAATGTTAACTCTAATGACCATTCACCAGTCCAGATTTAAGAGAGCCGACTTTATATTATATATATATATATATATATATATATATATATTCCTGACAAAGAAACCAAAGAATACAGAGTGATTAAAAAAAGCGTGGCCAAACTTTAAGAGTAAATGAGGCATACGATAAGCATCCAAAATCACATAAGAGCATCCCAGATAGCACGTAAGTTTGCAGCAAGTTTGATTTTGACTTGATATTACCTTGTCATAGCAAATTTGACGCGTCAAACTTGAAGCGAACTTGTGCCAAGTTCGCCGTGACAACTAGCGCCACCCTCGCTTGCAAAACACGTTTGCCACAAGTTCGCCGTGACAAATAGCGCCACCTCCTTGCATTGCAAGTTTGCAAAACAAGCTTGATGCAAAGATAGCACAAAGAGATAATTATCTTTGTCTCTGTTTCAAAAAAACATCCGATTTTTAATAGCATCTCCTAGACCGCCCTTCTTTTTTATTAATTCAATAAATCAATGATAATTTGTCAAAAAACTAACTTTTTTATAAAAAAAAATTTTTAAACATTTTCCATCTTTTTACTAAATATAGCACTCGCACTTTAAAGAAAAGTATATCGCCTTTTTCTGAATGTTGAAATTTTAGCGTTTATATACAAAACTAAACCGAAAAAACAGTCAATGTTTTTTGAAAAATAATAACTTATACATTTTGTCCCATTTTATAGTAATTACTTTTGAACTCTAATTTCATAATTTATTCTACTGGCAAAACGTAGTTATTAGCGACAATCGCTCTCTTTTTGACTTCAAATCATATTCTCAACTAAAAAAATTAACGAAATCAAGAAAACAGTTTAAAATAAATCGTATACGAATCAAATCGAACGATGTATTACCGAAATCTATCTCTTCTCAGCGTTTAACTGGCCGAGTGGTTAGCGCGTCAGCTTCGGAACCGGTAGGTCGCGAGTTCTAATCCGGGTTGTGTTCGTACTCTGTTTTTGCTATAATTTGCAATGAGTTTGACGCGCCAAGCTTGCTGTAAGTTCGTCCCATGGTGACTTCGAAGCTTGCGTTAACTTGTTTCAAACTTGTTGCAAGCTTGTACTCTTGCCATATCAAACTTGTTTCAAGCTTGCACTCTTGTCATGTCAAATTTGTTGCAAGCTTGCTGCAAACTAAAATTGCTATCCGGGATGGGTTCGCAAATGCCATCTGAAGGCAGTAGAGGGCATTTAAAATAATACAGCGCTGGTGTAAATGCCGATATCTTTCTGAATCTTAACGGTTGAAATTTTATATATGCTGCCTTATATATCTGTACATGCACAGTAAAAAATTATTCACTACAGACGATCATATTTTCTCTAATATTCAAGCTATTTACTTCAAATTTTAATGCATTGCTTCTCTAACACGTTGTCAGGTATTCTGTAAGTTTCATGCAATTTGGTTGAAAACTCGACAAGTTATAAGCATGAAACAAGCGAAAAAATTTGGGATTTTTGAAGAAATCTTTATAACTTCCTGAATATTTGTGCTATTTTTACGAAAATGCATGTAAATATTGCCCTTATCACACAAGAGAATTGACGAAAGTTACAACCCATTATCAGCTTTCTCTGAAGCGGGGTGAGCCAAAATCCCTTTTCTTCTTCATCATCAATTTCTGGTCAATCCCCTAAATGCCCTCGTGACCGAATCTTCATTGAGAGTTGCGGATTAAAATCTTTTCTTTATATGGTTGAAGTTCGAGAAGATATTGGAAAAATTGTGGAAATTTCAAAAAGTGTCCGCAATATTGACCAGCGGTGTATTATTTTAAATGCCATCTGCTGCTTCCAGATGGCGTTTGAGCACCCATGTTCATATGTGATTTTGGATGTTTATCGTATGCCTGACCTACCCTTAAAGTTTTGCCACTATTGTCAAATTACCCTGTATGTATAGAGGGAGAATCTTCGACTCTTGATTAGCTTTCCACGGCCCACTAATTTGCTATCCGCGGTCCACAGGTTTAGAACCGCTGCTTTAGTGCATAGAACTGAAGATCCTGAGTTACAAATATTACCAAGGATTATCTGCAACATAAGTTTCGTATGAATGATATAAAAAAAGGGAAGTGTAATAAAATAATAAATTCTTCAAAATGGAATTTTTTTTTATCCAAAAGAAATAATAATTTATAAGAATAAGATTTTAAAGAATTCCTAGTTTTGCCAATAAATAAATAAAACAAAGCTAGACATGATTTAGAAAAAAACAAATTCATTTCCATCAATTTTTTTTTATAAAAAAACCTTTTTTTAACTCTAAGTCAAAATTTATTTCCACACATGAAACAAGTACCATTTTAAAATTATACATATAAAAGTTAATACGGGAGAACGCTCATCAGTCCTGATGAGCTCTAAGATTTCAAAATTTAGTACAGAAAAAGAAGCCCTCGGTGAAAAAGTTCCACATTCATAAGGTGACCAATCGTCCTCCTTTTGTAAGTTCTGTCCTCCCTCGAAAAGTATCCTCCTTTTCGAAATTTGAAATTAGAAGACTGAAAGTATATTTAAATTCTGAAAATCTATATAATGGGAAAAATAATAATGTTGAAATTGATAAAAGATGGATGGAAATATTCACCCTATTCAAAAATGAACATATTCCAAGTGAAAAAAAATTTTCATGTTCAATTAATGTTGTGCTGCCTTGGAATTAATGCAGCAGTTGAAAGGGTCAATTGCTAATGATTTTTGGACCTGTAAAAAATCAAGACTGAATGTGATACCCTAGCTGTAGCACTTAAAGTTCAATATGAAGGATATTTCTTGTTCATATATTTCCAGTATATTGTTTGACGATGATACACTGAAAAAATTATGTATTCAATGGAAAACTACTCATTAAAATAATTATTAATAGGCATGAAAGCATAATTACTATTTCAAATGTTGCAAATGTTTTTGTTATGCATTTATCATAGCATTCTGTATTATCGTTACAATGGATAAAATGTTTATTTTATTAACAGCAATTTTTTTCAATTTATTTGTGTCTTCCGTTTTTCATTGTAGAAAAGTTAAGTAAGTCACCTTAATTTTGTCATATTCGTGCAATTTATTTTCCAGAATTGTCATGTTACACAATGATGTTTTGTAATAAAGGAAACTACATTGCACAAGATAAATAAAAATTTCATCAATTGAAAGGAACGCAATTATTCTAGATTTAACGCCGGTATGAGGCTGATTTGAAAGAATGACAATTTTTTTACGAAATAATTTAGTAAATATTGATTGTATAGATTTGCCTTAGAATCATTCACATCTGTATTCATTTTCCAAAGATAATTTTCAGATGTGCATAGACGTGTTTTTTTAGATTATTATCACTATTTTAATACGAAATTTTTTTTATATAAATACTTCGAGGACATGAAATGCTCTCATTTTAAAGCTCGGAATTTTATAACCGGATTGGTGAACGTAAATTAGAGTTGAAGGTATAACTTGAAGGATGCAAGAAAAAGAGATGACCATTTTATCCTGCTTTTGAGGTTTCAGCGTCATCCGTTAAATAGACGGATGTAATTTTATGGTACGTCTTTGGAAACGGTTAGGACGATAATATTCCTCAGGATTATACATTTCAAATATTGAACCGGGGAAAACAATGTTAAAATTAGAGAAAAAACTGAACGGTAACTAAATTAGTATCATAGAAAAGATAATTTTTTTGGTGCAGAAATCATTTATAATATTTTTATATATATATAATGACATTTTCCGGTATAATATTTTCCGAAGTTATCAAGGGAAACGCCAAATTCGCTTAATCTTTAATTAATAAAGATTAAAAAAATGGTCCGGAAGTACACATTCCCCATCACCTCTATAATATGTTTGTGCAAAATTCCATAGCTTTAGGTCCAGTGGTCTGTCCTGGCTAGTTCAAATGCACACACATTCTTCTTTCTTATTTATAGAGATAAATAAATATTCTACACCTGTTTCTAACTAAATTTTCGAGACACCATGGTTTGCTGTACTGCCTCAATATTTAATTAACAAGGAGAGGGCACGACTTGGGAAATTCGATTCTGAATGAAACTTGGCATATTAGTAGCATACCATTAGGGTGTTCACACATTAATCTAAAAAAGTGCAATGGCCAGCCAATTCGGAGGAAATGGCCCTCAAACTTTGGGCTTTATTACTACTTTATCTGTAATTCAAGTATCATATAAATAAATTATTTTCTGTATAAAAATAATTGAAGTTTTAATTTAAAACACTTTTTAAATTTTTAATTTAATTTTGAAAAAATAAAAAAACCACAGCCAAGACCGAACTGCGGACCTAGCGAATAGTAGTCAAGCACACTGACATCTAAGCTATCTGAACAATGTGAAGAGTTACTGGTATATAAGTTGTGCCCAAAGTTTGAGGGCTCTTTCCTCCGAATTGGCTGGCCATTGCACTTTTTTAGTTTAATGGGTGAACACCCTAATGGTATGCTACTAATATGCCAAGTTTCATCCAGAATTGAATTTTCCAAGCCGTGCCCTCTCCTTGTAAAAAAAAGAAATTTATTTTTAATATTGTTAGTTACATGCAGTGGCGGCTCGTGAGCTCAGAAACGAGAAGGGCTGCAAGATAATATTTATCAAGGTAATAGTTTTTTAAAAAGCTACTTTAACTTTCAGTAGGCCAAATTTTTTAATTCCAAAGCCAGATACGAAATTTTCTACTTTTCAAACAAATTAAATAACCAGCATATATAACATCAGAAAGTTAAGTGGTGATGTAACGATTCTGCTGACGGGAAAAAAAAAATCAGAGCTCCACATGCACACTTTCCTCCTCGCCCACTTCACTCGATAACACTCTTCCAAAAATGGATATCTTCTTCAAAAGAAATCTAGCCTTCTAGAAAGCAAATAATCAATCAACCAGATGTGTTTCTGTCGACGCAACACAATCCGAAACCGACACCCATAAACAACCAATGAGGAAAAAAGAAAAATAAATTAAAAAGAGCATCTTTTTTTCGTTCAGTTGGCTCCGTGCCAGCCAGAGCTGCTCGCCTGGTAGCCCATCTAAGTGTAAAGGGAGGAAGGGTTGCTTTTTCTCTCCGGATTTTCTGCGCCGTGAACGAATTCGGGGGGGGGGGAGCAGCTCAGACCTGCTTCTCTCTCACTTGTTGATTCATTTTCTGTCTTCTTTTGAATTTTTTATTACTTTTTTCGCATTTTCTTAAGTCAAGGAACTCTGAAAGTAAAAAAGTAAGCGAATAAGATTAAAATCGAAAATACAAGTTTTTAAAAAATTTCAGGGAGTGCTGCAGTTCTGCAGCCCTAATGGGCGAGCCGCCACTGGTTACGTAGAAAAAACTAGAAACCTTGTTTTTCGTTTCTTGCAAAATTTTAAAAATTTGAACTTCATCGTTTACCCCCAGAAGCTTCATTTGATCCGGATGAATGATCTAACCGTGAAAGTTGCAATACGCGAAGCTAAAAGTTCTAAAATAAAATTAATATTAGCTTCCGATGCGATACGTATCGTATACCGTACAGAGGAAAAGGAACCGAAGTTTGTCTCTCGGGTTTTCGAACCACAGTAGACAGCGAGCATGGAAGTTCCAACATACAGAAGCTTCGAATTCCCGAAACAAAATCGTAAAAATTGCCGTTTGCGATTATGATGTGTTGTATCAAGCCTATCAACTGATTGCAGAGACTCGAATACAGAACAAGTTTAATGTGATTTTCAAAATTTCTTCAAATCTTGTTTTAAATAAGCGAAAATTTTCTAGCAACACATTTGTGAAATATCTTCTGATTTAGTATAAAATGTGTAAGATTGTTTTGTTTCACAATCCTGTGAAAACTGTCGTCTTCTGCAATAATTCTACTTTTTCATGGATTTTTTCTAAGGTGACCAACCATCCTCCTTTAGAGAGTGCAGTCCTTCTTTTAGAAAGTTCTGACCTTCCTCGAAACGCGTTCTCCTGTATGTTTTTATCATATTATGATGTATTGTGTATTATTGTTTCAATGAATAAAATATTTCTTTTATTTACGATATTTTTTCTTCAATTTATTTGTGTCATTTTCATTGCAAAAGGTTTGGCCACCTTAACATTCACAGTTGCTGCATTCAAGGTCATTTACTAGCTAACCACAGGTATTTCAAGAATTTCCCTCCATTGCTTAACTCAGAAAAAATATACTCGGGCCTGCAAGTTTTTTATTCATTCGCGTATTTTTATTTCATTGCAGAGGAGAAAAGATTAATTGCGTCAATTTATTGCTATTTGAGCTATAAATATGAAATGGAAAGATTGGAAAAGCTTTTAAATGAACTATCTGCTAATTAGTAATCGATTAATGAAGAAAATAAAGATATTGTTGATCAATTAATTAGTGATTGTAAGTCGAATTCTAAAGAGGACAATGAATTGGATATTCTAAATCCATAGAATATTTCGAAGACTGGGATTAAACCAGCGGGAGTGGCCTCCCCTAAACTTTCTCGTATACTTCTGAAAAATTTGTATTTCCCTTCCCAATGCTTGGATAAAAAATCCCAACCTACTGTAACCCAGAATGCAAGGACTATCAAAAGGTTTTTCAGTGTAGATTATAGTGATTGTAAAATATTTAGTTGAAGAATCATCCAATACCATATGTTTGGCGCAGCACAATCAAAAATAGTTTTTACGCCAGTAAACTCCATCTGTTTGGGCGTTAAATGGATAACTCATGATTCACATAAAGAGCGGACTGTAATAAAGTTAAATGTCTTTATTTGAGCTGGCGAGAGCTCACACACACAAGAAGGATCACACAACAACACGAGAGATACAAGCGTCCATCCGGGTATTTTACTGCCGGGGGTTGTAGATTGAACACGGAGGGGTTGCTAGGGGCGGGCAATTTCGCCCTTGGCAATGTTTACAAATATCAAAGCAAATATACTCTCACACTACTAAACACCATCAAACCAAACCAAACCGAAGAATCATATTCAAAGATATGCGTATGTATTAAAACTTAGCAATATTTATTTTCTTATATCACACTCCAGCAAGCTCTGCTAATGCGAAG
This sequence comes from Araneus ventricosus, assembly GCA_013235015.1. Lineage (NCBI taxonomy): Eukaryota > Metazoa > Arthropoda > Arachnida > Araneae > Araneidae > Araneus > Araneus ventricosus. The sequence goes on along the minus strand of BGPR01008330.1, from coordinate 2,670 downwards.
AAGGCGTACGCCAGCGAAATGAAAACAGGAGACAATGATCTCTTTCGCTATCACTGAATAGTTTGCGCATGCGCAGAGATTGCTCCCAGTATGCAAGTAAAACAAGGTCAAACGCCAACCATATTAACTTGAGTAAAACAAGTAGCGAATATACAGACAGTCAACCCTTTGTCGGATTTGGCCCAAAATTTTATACGGACCCACCCACATTCATGATGATAAAACTGTATACCAAATTTTATCCATCTAGCTATTTAAGTTTTCAAGTTATAGAGTTCGCATGAACGCGGACAGATAGACAGACTTCCCGTAGATGGATTTTGTCCAAAATTTGATAGATACCTACAAATTATGTGTAAAGATCACATACCAAATTTCATCCTCGTAGCTCTCATAGTTTTCGAGTTATCGTGTTCACAGACAGACATAATTCCAAAATTGTATTTTTCGGACTCAGGGAGGTTTAAAACGTGGAATTTCGTCAGAATCTCGAGTTCGAATTTTTTGACGATTACAATACTTTCTCTTTGTATACTTCGTATACGAGAAAGTAAAAACGCTGCGAAAAACAAGAAATGGTAAGAAAGCCGGAATTAACAAATAATGTAAAAAAGAACCACGCAAAAATAGAATAACTTTTACGCGCAACATCGTCATAAAACTGCCATGAAATGTTCTGGAAGCTGAAGTTGCATCACGCCTTAAAATTCTTGGACATGTTAATTGATGAGACAATAATATCAATTATTGTGGAGTGCATTAATATTTATATCCAGGCGATTGCAGGTAATTTTGGACGGGAAAGTTGCGCACTTCTCCTAAATACCTCCGAAGCATAAGAATTCATCCATCTTCTTTATTTTAATGTACTCGCCAAAAGAGATTTATCTGCAAATTATTATTTTCATGTTTTATACAATGTATATTAATGTAACAAATGCTTTCGTATCTAAATAAATGTAATTTCCTGCTCATTTTGTTAAAAATCAGCAGGAGTGGCCTCCCCAAAACTTTCTCGCATAACGTGCGGTTTTCCCTAAGGTGGGAAAACATTTTCTTTTTTTTTGCGTCATAGAATGAGGGTTTAATTTTAGTTATATTAACATCCTGTTTTGGAGCTACACGAGGGCTATTTTGGGACGGACCTCGTAATTGTGAACCACGGTCAGATGACGAGGACGACATCTGAGCTGGCACTCCCCTCTCCAAACTTCCGGGCTTCGAACTTGGAACTCTACGGTCCCAAAGCCGAGATGTTACCACTAGGCCACCACGGCCTTGTAAAATGAGGGGAAAAACCGAATATGCAATTTCAACGGCTTTTTTTCAACCGATTTAAACGAAAATTGGAGACAAATCTGAAATTGGGGTTTCAAGACTGCATACGAAATTTCATTTATCTTTTTTTTTTTTGTTAAGAAGTTATGGCGTCCAAAAGTATGCGATTATACGACCGACAAACGGTCAACCCTTTGACGGATTTGGCCCAAAATTTTATACGGACCTACATTTCTGATGAAATAACTGTGTACCAAATTTTATCCATTTAGCTATTTAAGTTTTTGAGTTATAGAGTTCACATGAACACGGACATATAGACAGACTTCCCGTAGATGGATTTTGTCCAAAATTTGGTAGAAACCCACAAATTATGTGTAAAGATCACATACCAAATTTCATCTCGTAGCTCAAATAGTTTTTGAGTTATCTTGTTCACAGACAGACATAATTCCAACATTGTGTTTCTCGGACTCAAGAAGGTCTAAAATGTGGAGATTCGTCAAAATCTTGAGTTCGAATTTTTTGACGATTACAATACTTTCTCTTTGTATAATTCGTAGACGAAAAAGTAAAAAAAAAAAAAACTCTGAACATATGAAGCCCATGACACGAGTCTTCAAATAAGTATAAGGAACTCGCGTTGTTTCAGGTTAAAATTCATAAATAATTTATATGCTATAGAAATCCAAACTACTGAATAGTTTTCTTCAAATACTATGAAGCATAAGGAAGCTTTTAGTGAAAGTTTCATGACATTTGATCAAATAGTTAATTTTTAAAAAATTAAAACTAAGTTTCCATATACAGGAAATATTATTTTTCTTTCTCAAAAGATCTTCAATAAAAATATTATAGATATTTTAATCCATTTTATTTACTAGTCACTTGTAATGTTTAATTAAAATTTGTAATTTTCTTTAAAAACTATTAATAACCTATGGAAAATTTAGCTTTTGTCAGTTTTTAAAAATTGTTAAAAGGAATCACAAATTTTTCCGAGAAGCTATGAGATTTAAAAATAATTTGGTGAAACTGATATTCTCATTTGAATTAAAATTGCAGACAAAAGAGGACATTGTGTATTATAATATTTTATAATAAAAATATTAAATTAATTTTTTTAATGCATTTATGTGTGTGTTGTATTCCATCGACTGCTAATATTACGAATGAAAATATTTTCATCCCATGAAACTTCGGGCATATCAGCTAGCACAGAATATTTGAAAACATAAAAACTAATTCAGCAGAGTTTAATTCAAATAATTTATTTGGCAAATACCTTACAAAAATGGTACATATGACTAAAAACTTATAAATAAAAAGTGGTAAAGACAACGATAGAATGATCGACATATTTCTTTTGTCATTATATCAATTTAATATTCA
>BGPR01008329.1:286-60286 GCA_013235015.1 Araneus ventricosus | reverse complement strand
TATATTTAATGAGGAGAGATATTTCAAATTGAAAATGTAAATCCTTTCTTAAATATAAAGCATCACTATTTTGAGAGACCAATCCAAGTCAAATAGAAATTATTTATCATAGAAGTGAAAAAAAATACTGCTTAACAACTGCCAACCTGTCATGCTTACTAAACCACAGCATATTGAAAATAAGCACTTATGTTTTGTTTTTCCTGAAATATGATTAACAATCATACAGCTGTTTAAGAAAAAAATATTTAAGTAACTAAAAATTATAATGTTCATATAATTCATGAAACTCAGATACACTTAAGTAAAAAAAAAGTCACTAATATGTATTTGTGTTTTTTATTGACAGTAATTTGTTCATTTTTGCATCCAAAGTAAACAAACACCATATAGCACAAGACATGTTATTAGACAGTATTTCTTTAAAAAGTATCCATACCAAGTGTTACAAAAAAGCATATAATCAATACAGAAGAAATCAATTTTTAAAGCACAAAAGAAACTATTTATATACAAAGCAAAAATTCACAGTTACGACAGTACACAAGAATACATATGCACGAACCACTGTCATATTTCTGTAGTGATAAAGATTACAAAAAGTAGTCCTTAATCGACGATGATAGATAAATTAGTTTTACCAATAAAATTTTCTGACATAATACTTTGCTAAAAAAAATTGAAAGAAAAAATTTAAATTGATATTTCAGTAGTCAATCAATAGTAAAGTATAAGCGTTCACTCTGTTTATCCTCCAACAGTGGACCTTATGGATGTGACGTCACATCCTCCGGCGTGACCCTCCGGCGGCAGCCATTGGTCAGTCTTAAACAGCTGACTCAGAACTGCTTTTATTTCTGAGTCACTTATAGGCCTATCGTTTTGTTTATTCCTCCACAGCTGTTTTTCTATACTCTCGAAACCAAACGGTGCATACCGTTGTTTTTCTATACTCTCAAACCCAAACTGTACATAAGATCCATTATTCCGAGCAATATAAATGAAACCATATCTTAGGCAAACGATGGTTGGAGTTTATGTAATGTTTATACTAATATATTATACCCGTTTTATGTATAATTTTGACAGAGTCTTTCGTTTTTTACTGAAACCAATAGATGAGTTTTCTGGTTTGTTTATAATTTTAAAACCTTGACTTCATATGCTTGCATGTCGAATTTCCGGTTTCAATAATCCATGGACTGGATTACACCGGAATTTCGTAGTACAAGCACTTAAATGTAAAAATACAAAGCAGAAAACTTTTCCATTGAGTGGTTGTTCGTAAAGAAAAAAGTACATGATATGTGTGGCGCCCTCACAGATTACATTTAACAACTTGTGGTGGATGAGGAACAACTAACCTCGAGTTCCAGCAAATCGACCTTTCCGATCCGGTCGTAATTTTTCTGTTTACTGTTAAACATGGCCAATAGATTATTTTCGAGTCGTACATTTAGTTCTACTTATAGATTATTAAAGCATTCTAAGGTTCAAAGCCGAAGTTATGCCAGTGAAATGTCTTTCACGTTTGCATCTCCTTTGGAAGTAAGTGTTGAAACCTACCTGTTTGTCTTGCAAGAAAACCAAGATTCCAAGTACCCTATATTTTTGTTTCATGTATAACATTAAAAAAATAATTAACGGTAAGAGAAGGAAACAAATATAAAATTATATAGATATGTTATTCATTTGAACTAAAAGCTTGCTGTTTATTATAGTGATAACTCGTATACATGCACATAAAATTTCTTATTTCAGATCAGATTTAATGCTTCCAATATTGATTTTTGTCTCCATATATAAGCTTTAGAAACTGCTTTACATTCAAATTTTACTTGACGTTTGGTTTGTGTGCAAAGATTTTAAACATTTTCGAATCATCAAAGAAAGATGTACAGGCTGAAATATGAATTGCAAACTTTTAGTTATGTTGGTTGCTTCACATTTACGTTTTACCGATTCAAAACTATTTAGTAAAACTTGTTATGCATGCTCTTCTACTGCATTCAAAATCTGCATGCATCTTGCTATCTAAAATCTAAAGTTACTAGTGTCTACTAAGATAAAATAAAAGAATGGAAAAAATGACACAAAGTCTTACAGTCATTTAGTGCTATTAAACTGAACAGTTTAATTTTATAAAAATAATTTATGCTTGGAAATGTGAGCAAAATAAATAATTGTCTAGAATTACAAAACAAAAGCTAAATCAATAACACAAAATTCTAATTAAAATTTATATGAAGAAAAATGCAAAAGATATCCTAGTGGTAAAATGGAAGCGCTAAGATAATTTTTGCAACTTTATTTGTGAAATAAAATATTACAAAACTGTTTTTAATAAGCTGTCAAAAGTTGGTTGTCTAATTCATCATAATATAAGAATTGAATGGTCCATAACTAATTTCCAGAAGAACATATAAGTTTTAAAAACATTTATGCAAATGCAGTATCAGTATTTACTTTATATATATAACCTATGAAAGAAAGAGGGGGAATATTGTAGCATGCAATTTCTTGCATGAAATTGCCTTCAATGACTGTTTTGCTGTATACATGCTAGATAAAAATGTGGAAGGAGTAATCAAAATTATCATTTCTAGCAGTTCTTTTTATTAAAGCATCTTATACAAGAATTTTATCTAATATGAATTTTGAAATAAGAGCTTATTATTTTATGGTTAATGGAGAAAACATTTCTTTTCAAATTACGTTTTTAAACTTATCTTTCAACAGAACTGATCTAAAACACTTTATTTTAATTTAAAAGACTTTATATTAATGGATCAATTAAAGTATTGAAATGTATCTAGATTAGATATAATTTATTGCACATATGGAAGGAAAAAAATGTCTTATTTTCAAAGAACATTAGGTGAGTATTTTAAATTGTATGATAGTCTAGTATACTTTATTTATTCTCCAAGTTTTATTTTTCATTTTGAGTTCCAAAATGCACAAAATTCATTATATAATTTTCTAATAAATTATCTTGCAATTTGAAATATGTTGGAATACTATTGCATTCTTGTAATTTTAGGTATTTTGCTGATGTGATGTAGAAATACACATCAACAATGTTTTTGTTAAGCAGAGTGCACAAGCTCTGGGCTCTCAACTGCCAGTGCATAACTATTTTAAATTAAATTAGCCATTTAAATTTTGATCTACCCTGGAGTAAAAAGTGCTGAAGAATTTAATTAAAAGTGGATCATAGAAACTAATGTCAATGTTTTATATTTCAGCTTTTGTTGGTAATATATTATAATGCAAAGTTAGCCAATGTGCAATATAATATTTACTGAAGTTTCTAGAGGCTGTAGTAGCTACATACTCAGTTTTGAGTTTGGAGAATTCTGTTCTCAAGACGAAAGTCCTCTAAACATTAACGGTTTGTGTTAACATTGTACATTTAAAATCTGGGCTCGACTTAAGAATATGGTACGTTCACCAGAGTTGGATTTTTTTGGCGATTTCTCGTGAAATATGGTATACATGGCTGTTGTTCTGAACCGGCAGTTTGGGGTAGTTGGAGCGAAGTGTCACGTTTGGCGAGAGACCACGCTGTGTTCTTGAGTCTTACCAAAATCTGTTGTCAGAATGAAACATCTTCATGTGATGTGAAAGAATAGTATGTTGCTAACTCGGATGTCATCCTTGTCATCTGACTACGATTCAAAATCACAAGGTCCTTCCCCCCTCCCTCCCCAAAAAGCATAACTTTCTAAAGATATGGTGTTACATAAACTAAATAAATGAACATAAAGTAACTAAGTAACTCAAATGAGATTAATGCATTTTCCAAAAGATCAGCGTTTTAATTTGTTACAAGATTAATGTTTATTTGTGTTATAGTTATATAAATAATTTAACACTTTCCTAATTTTAAATACTTCTTAACTTATAATTCATAAAATGATTTCTACTTAAGCTCTAGTATACGAATAACTGTTACTGTAACTCGCTGAGATCTGGTTTCAACCATTCTAAAGCATTCGGGGATTTCTCCATTTCTCAGCAGTTTAAAAAGGCTTGGTGGCAACCCTCTTTCTCTTTTTTTATAACCATGCAACTCACTTTCAAAGATGTGCTTCCTTTGAGCACACTTTCTGAACAATGGTTACGGCTTCTATCAAAATAAATTATCCTTTGAATATTTGAATTCCTCTATTATACCTCGAAATCAACCTGCATTTTCATCTTTATGTGGAATAAAAAGAAATTAAATCAACTATGACCTGCTTATTTAGAATGATGTATCATATACATATATGGGTATTTCAAAGCTCTTGGTACAAATGTTAAGGGGCGATAGAACACTCTAGACCAGCGGTTCCCAACCTTTTCGGTTTTGCGGACCACCTGTTGTATAAAAAATATTTTGAGGCCTGCTAACGAAATATACAAGTAAAAAAAATACAAACACTTATAATACATATATACAGGGTGTCTAAGAATTGCGGGACACATTTAAAAAAATTAATAAAAATTCTGATATTATAACTACAGGTTTTTTTAAATGAGACGGCAATTAGTTTTTTTCTTATAGGTAACGCAGCATTACGGCGTTCTAAATTTGCTACAGCGAGAGAATTCTGTACGCAATGGCTACTGTTCGGCAGAAGCAGATGCGCTTTTTCTGGTTTCCTTTTTTTAGTTTTTCTAGATTATTTCAAAAAATATTCAGTTTTCATATTACATACAAGTTAACAAAGAGCTTAAAATTCCCCACAAAATACATGCTTTTATTTTTCTTCTAGCTTTAATAATTTCTCGGATAATGGCTTTCAAAAATGGGAGATTTTCAATAATTTAAGGCCACCTAGACGACTGTAATAGCGAGTTTCCTTTCTAAAAAACTTTTTAAATGCACTATCATTTAAAAAAAGTGTAGTTCTAACATTCTTGGGCTTTTTTCATTAATTTTTAAAATGTGTCCGACAATTCTCGGACACCCTGTATATTATATGCCTGTATATGCTAATAATTGGTGAAGCTTACTATAAAAGGAATAAAAATATATTTTATAAAGCAAGAAAACTATAGAACTTTTGAAGCTCCACTGAATTAGCATTTCGCAGCCCACTAATACGATATCCGAGGTCCACGGGTTGGGAACCACTGCTCTAGACAAGTAGAAATCACCATATGATTCAAGGTTATAACTAAAGTGCTGGGGGTGGTAGTTATTGTGTCTTTAAACAGTGATACACAAGAATGACAGAGAAGCAATAAATCAGTGAAATTAAGGAACATATTCTGTGGAACAAATCACTGAAATTGCTCAAAAGTGCGGTTGCTAACATTGATCTAGGTTTCTCACAGTTGGCATAGTATCTGCATATATTGGAATAGACACTGGGCATTTCTGATATGGCAACTGCAGCTACGGCAATACTGGCATGACTGGATCATTATCAGAATCTATGGTACTGATATTATAAATGAGGTTCTTTATGCGACTCCTTCTGGGAAAAAGTAAAGATACATGAGATTAGGTGGCCGTTTAAGTAACTTGTTTGGACTGTCCTGACAGGGAAATGCTTTCTTTGCTTTACTACTTGAGTTATAACCATGCATTGTATTGTGAACTATACTTGTCTTTATGTTTTCGATCATCCCTTAAGATTTGTCCTTTGTACAAAATTTTTCAAATGGTCTGTATTGGAGGTGTAACTAATAGTAATTTTACCAGGTGACGGATATTCGGCGGCTGATTACCAGGGATGTAACAAATAGTGATTTAACTGAACACCGAATATTCAGCCAAATTTCAGACCGAATACCAAATTTTTTAAAACATTTCATTTTATTGTAAATGAAATATTTTTCAAATTTTAAATGAAAAAAGTTACTAAAGACTAAATAAAATTGATTTTTTATTATTTGTATATTTAAAAAAATGTTAATGCTTTTATGTATATTTGTAATATTTTAAATACCTTAATTCCAATAATAAGAAATAAGAACCCCTCATCATTTTGTGATTTCTTCAAAGAAATAAAAGAGCCATCATTGCAGAACATGGCAATGACAAAACACAGAAGAAAATTGAATGGTTAAATTAAAATTACTAGAAGTAAATTCCTATTTTGGTATAAAACTTCTAATAGGTAGGATGGAGTTTCCACTTAATTGGAAAAAAAAGTGGATAAACTTCCAAGTTTCTCAAATTTAGCAAGAAAATATCTTTCAGCACCTGGAAGCATTATATATTGACCATTTATTTTCTGAAGCTGGTAATATATATGAAACCATATGGTACAGACATCTATAAAATGATATGCAACATTATTAAATTCACTTATGTAGTATGCAACTAAATATTAGATTTTTTATAATAAATATACCAGAATACCCTACCCCATGGGGCAAAGTGGTCATAAAAACGTGACAAATAGAAGTTATCATAAAATTGTTAAAATCAATTATTTTCCCTCCAAATTTTAATGCAATGTGTTCTTAATAATGTAATGTAAAATAACAAGCAAAAAATGTTAAAGATTTTAACAAATTCTTATATTTATAATCCACCTAAATTAAAATATGTTGATTTTATGACCACTTTACCCCACCTGACCCTACTAACGAAAGTTGTAGTAGAAAATCTCATGCACATTGGTAGAGTGCTTAAGAAAAATAGAACTGATGAATCAATTGACACTAACCTTCATTTTGTTAATAATCTTACTTTTAACAATTTCTTTGATTTTGTCCGGGTAAAAATAATACAAAATCCACCAACAGAAAAAAATGCATTACCAAATACAAAATAAAAAAATGCTGAAAGAGAATATTAGCAACAGCATGCACCACAAATTCAAATCTAAAGTAAAGAGAGCCTTTATTTTACTTATTAAATGCAAAATATATAAATATTCAATTTCAAGTACGAAAAAGAAAGAACCCTTTTAACATAAATGAAAGTATTCTAAATTAATAGCATGGAAAAACAAACTCGTGAATCAATTGACACTAACTTCCAATTAATCCTTGAAGTGAAGGTAATGAATCAGCATTAATTAAAAATAAAACTGATAACTCAGCTCAATTTATATATAAAAAAACCTGTCCGAGTTCTTTGATGCCATAACAGAAATCGGATTTGCTCGTTCGTTAATGACACAGATCAAAGGGGCAGAGTTATTTTAACTCCTATCAGCGTCACGGACATTTCAGCACTATTCTAATATAGATGCTTTTGTATCTATTGTGCAACTTAAAATTAAGTAACTGTTAGGAGTTTTTTTTATAATTATTGTACTAAAATGTAATTCTGAAATATTCTTTGTTAAATATATTTAAAAGTTAATTTTAAAAAAATTATTATTCTGAAATTTATTCTGCAAAAGGACTGAATACTTGCCAAATATTCATTACATTCCTAGTCTGTATATTGAATCATGTGTACTTTAAATAGAATAGAACCTTTAGTGTTAGAATATCTTATTTTAAGATCATCAGATATATGTTGACTTTCCATTACTTTTTTCAGGTTTTTTACAATAAGGAAAGTGTAAAACAAGTTGATGTTCCATCCTATAGTGGAAGCTTTGGCATACTCCCCAGCCACGTACCAACATTAGCCGTGTTGAAACCTGGTGTTGTTACAGTATTTGAAAATGATGGGGCAGCAAAAAAGTATTTCGGTAATGTGGATTTTTATTTCAAATAATTCAAATTGCTAATGTATGTATTGATTTTTAGCTTTGAAGTTCAGAATGAAAATAATAAGCATAAACAATTTCTAAAATTAAAATTAATGGAGAGATGGTATTTTCAGTGATGTTATATCATTTGGTTAATATGGGTTGTTTACAAAGTCAGTAGTGGGATCTACAATAATCCCAAGTTGCTGTTAGTTGATAAGTTGCTGTTTTTAAATAAAGCATTTGTTTGCAGTTTTTGAAAAATCAAAATTTCTTTATTGAACAAGGCTCCTCACTAAGGAGTAGTTTCTAACCTTTTTTATTTTATGTAGAATTCTAAAAATATGTTTTTTGACTTCTGTTTCAAACATAAAATATTATTTGTTTTTAAAAATTAATATTAATAGTTCATTATGTTAGAAATTTAGTTCACCTAGAAAACTTGTGGCATGAAAGGTACTTTTCTGAACTGCTAACGAATATTAAATTAAATAATAATCAAGTTTAATTATTTAATTGTTAAGGTTTAAAAATTTTAGTTCTTTAAATTACCATGCTTCAGTGGTATTCTGACTTTCTGCTCTGTAATAAGTTAATGGGGTATGTAACTGAAGTGGAAATTGCATTGTAATCGGTGATATACTTCAAGAAGCAAGAGCTTTATATCTACACTATAACTGACAAATGGAAGTTTCAGACTTATAGGTACCATTTTTAATGATTGTAAAAATCATACTTAACTGTATAATTTTTGGTACTAAGTTTAAAAATCTATGTTTCTTTTAAATGTATTCCCCTTAATATTATGTATTATTTATTCAAAAATTCAATTAAGTAAATACTATTCTTTTTCAGAACTCAGCCATATCTCTATAATTGTTAAATGGACATAGTTATGCAATAAAGTACCAATTCCAAAATAACATTTTGAGATAAAATACAACTATAAATGAAACCCGTAAAACTATCGGAAAAACCAAAGAGTAATAATAATACATACACCCTTGAAGAAGTGTACAAGCTAGATTCTTTTTTACATTTTTCCTTTTTCCAGTAGGATTGAAAGGTAACTTCCTTGTTTTTACCTTTTCATATACGAAGTATACAAAGAGAAAGTATTGTAATCGTCAAGAAATTTGAACTCGAGATTTCGACGAATCTCCACGTTTTAGACCTCCCCGAGGTCGATAACTCAAAAATTATTAGAGCTACAGGGATGAAATTTGGTATGTGATCTTGACACATAATTTGTAGGTTTCTATCAAATTTTGGACAAAATCCGTCCACGGGAAGTCTGTCTGTCTGTCCACATTCATGTGAACACTATAACTCAAAAACTTGAATAGTTAAATGGACAAAATTTGGTACACAGTTTAAATCATCTGGAATGTTGGTCCGTATAAAATTTTGGGCCAAATCCATCAAAGGGTTGACTGTCTGTCAGTCTGTATAATCGCATACTTCTGAAGACTACATCTTCTGAAAGAAATTACTTAGATAAATGAATTTTGTATGTAGTTTTGGAAACCCTAATTGTAGATTTGTCTCCAATTTTCGTTTAAATCAGTTAAAAAAGGCATTGAAATTGCATATTCAGTTTTTTTCCCCATTGTACGACGCAAAAAAAAGTGCAAACACTGGAGTGTTTTCCCCACCTTAGGGAATAGGGTATGTTTTCTGGAGCACAGTGTATTTTTGTGTTACTGGTGTAGTTGTGTGCAAGAAAGTTTCGGGGAGGCCACTCCTGCTGGTTCTTTTAAATTTTGAGATAAAGTTTTTGCAAAGCAGTTTAGAAAAAAATGCTAATGCTGTGATTTCTCAAAAATCATTATTGCATTCTAAGTATTCTGTTGTTTAATGGACTGTAGTTGGTCCAGTATTGGATAGCACATCATACATATTTAAATACAATTTTCAGCATTGAAACCAAAATCTACAAAATAGTAGTTGGTTCCTGATTGCATAATTATGTTCAAATGTTTGTTCAGTATTGGTTTATAAATTACTTTCATTCTGTATCTACTAATTTTCTAGTCGGAACATGTTTATTATTTATGCATATTCTTTTTTTAAATTTAATCAAGTCACTTTTTATACTTTTATTAAAATGAATAATTTTTTTCTCCAGTCAGTAGTGGATCTGTAACAATAAACGAAGATTCATCTGTTCAGGTGTTAGCTCAAGAAGCTGTACCTGTTGACAGGCTAGATGCTCAAGTAAGTTCTTAAACAATATATCATTCATAAACCAGCTAGCTGGTTAGGATTCATGTTGTGACAAAATTGTCTTGTGGGTGTACATTATTGAAAATGTAGTTGTAGAATGTGTGAGCATGATAGATTGACGATGTAAACATGTGGAGAGGAATGTTTGTTTTTATCATTTTTAAGTTTTCACATGTTGGAATTTATATTAAGCTTTTGTGGTGTTTCAACAGTTGCTGTAAGACAATAATTAGTCCATTTTTATAAAAACTACCTTTTATTTCTTTCTAGAAATAAACTTAAAAATGATAAAAACATTCCTCTCCACATGTTTACATCTTCTATCCATCATGCTAACCAATGCAACAACACAACTACATTACAACTAACTTAAAGATTCTAACATACCATCTAGTATAGTCCGATAGAACATGTGTCAAAACCTGATTGGCTGTGATGTCATAGCTGGTTATGACCTCGTAGGAAATGTACACTCCCATATTATGACATCACTAACATAAACAAGATCAATGCAAGCCAATCATTCAAATGTAAACAAAGATTCACAAATAAATATTTAGACAATTTTTAGATCATGAAAAACTGCAAATAAACTAACATACGTGAATGTAGTCCAATAAGCAGGATTTAAAAAAATAAAGCTCTTTATTTTACAAATATTCTAAGCAAAGAAACATAGCACAAGTATTGAAATAGCACTTGTAAAAATTCACAACAGTGATTACCCTTAAATCTCAACACAGCACTCAAAGGCTTCTTGTTAGCTCACCAGCTTGCTTGCTGATCAAAATCCAACTGACTCTTCTTGGCTTGAGAGCTTGCCTTTATACTTTTCAACAGGAAGTGACACCATCTCCAGAAAGTTCATGAAGCCAGTAGAAATAGGTTGACAGTTCAAGGTTTTTTTAGAAAATTCCTTTTGTCGCCAAGATTATCATCTCGGAGAAACAACTTTATAGCTTTGTAACAATATAAAGAAAAAATTACTGGCCATAAGGTATAATTGCTCGATCGTGCATATTTCAGAATGAAGCGAAAGGAAAGATGTTAAAAAAATGAATGACAGCCCAACATTCTCTAGTATCATGGTATATTATTCAATTATAGTTCTGATGCATGCTAATTATGCATTGTTAGGAGTGCAAGAGATACTAACAATAGTCATAAACACTCACACATCAGTTTAATGCATTAAAGAGTTTCGAAATAAAAAGCAAATTTAATTTTTGTGTTTTTCTTTTTACTTATTTTTTCATTTCCCCACTTTTGTTTAATTTGACTTGTTTCTTGTTTTTAAATATGGAATATTATATTTTATTTTTCACTTAATTTCTTTATGTAATAGGATTTTGTAATGTGTGTTCTTAATGACAGTATACTATTTTAATATTTTCAGAACTTTATCATTAGTTAATCAAATAATTTTAATTTAAATTTTGATACCATATGAGTGGTGCCACCAGATGGTGAGTTTGAGAAAAATTTGATTATGAGATTCCAAGATATATATTAATATATGATTCCATAATAACTATAATAATGAATTATAAATTATAAGTCTAAAAAGTAGAAAATAATTAAAATAAAAGAATTTGTACTTTTTTTAGATTAAAAGCGTATTCTGAAAAACTGTTTTTGCATCATAATCTGCAATTCACACCGAGACTTCTTATGATTACTTACTGGTTCATGCCCTTTAATGCTTTGAGTAGGGGTACTTGAATTCTGATCACTCCATATTTGCTTTCTTCATTTATGTGAACTGAGCATTGAATAAATTTTTCCATATTGTTTTAACAGGCCTGTAAAGAAGGATTGTCCAAAGCTCAGCAGCAGTTGGGATCTGCCAGCACAGAAGAAGCAAAAGCAGAAGCTCAGATTGCAATTGAAGTGCACGAAGAACTAGTTAAAGCCACATCCTAGTTATATTAAAAGCATTATTACTGTGAAAATTCATCTGATTTTTTTTTAGATGCATCTAAGAATTACTGAAATAATTTTTTTGGATTTAGATTTTTTTTCTTGACCATATTTACCACTGTATCATATGCTTTAAATTTGTTATATTTATAGGTAAAAATGTATTCCAAACATATTAAACAGTAAAAAACATGGCTATAAATATTAAAATTTTGTTATTTTTGACTATTTTCATTATCTGTAAGACAGTTCATCAGCATGTCTTCACAACAGTACAATAATTATGACGTAAATGTTGATTATTATTACTTAAATATTTGAATATACTAATTTACAACAAATCTTATTTTTTTTTAAAAATAATTTTTTCATTTACATTTAAAAGAACAGTAGAACTTATGAAAGCATAGATAATGATGTTACAATCATATTATTAAATTTGTAATAAGCTGAAAATGAAATGGAATAAAACATGTAGATGCATTCATGTTGTTTCTATAACTTTTTATTTTTTCACTTAGATATGATTTAAACATGTAAAATAAAAATTTTAAGTGCTTTATAGATTTTCTATTAATTTATGAAGACTTGTAATGTTTTTTTTGTTGGGAAATTAAATTTATGGAATATTTATGCATATGATGACTAAAGCTGTAAGTTTATTTTTTTTATGTACAATTACGATTAGTAATGGAAAACAAATTGAGAAATTTTTTAATTTCTCAATTTGTTAATTAATACTGTTCACTTCAGAAAGACATTACATTAGTTGATTTGAAAACTTTACATTGGATTATTTGTTATTCAGATCCAAGCCAAAAATTAATAACCTTTATCCTTTTCCATTATGATAACAGGATAAAATAAATCTGCATAAATGGAATTGAGTTACATACTTCATTAAATAGAACAAAATAAAGAAAGCAAGATAACGCAATTGCGGAAAGCCTCTTCTTGTAGGTCTTCAGGGGACAAAACAAGAAGCAGAATTTCAAATTGGACTTTTTTTCTGTTTAAGGTTCTGTTTACATTTAGGTTTCTGTTTTACATTTGTCAAAGAAAGACCAAAATTTGACTGGAATGTCCGAAAGTGGAATGGAAAAGAAAGGGACAACCTCCAGAAATAAAAGTGAAAAAATAAAAGAAATACTCAGAGGACAAAAATATCCAACCTTACCTCGCCATTTTTAGAATCTAGTTTCATTTATTTTGTTGATACTTCCTGAATCAAATTTATAAATCTTGTTTTCATTAGAAATTTATTTTTAATCAACATAATTATGACTAGAATATTTTAGATGTTATTCTGATCTGAGTTTAGTACTTAGTCACTGCAAGTTATACTTGGTACAAATTTCAGTACAACTTCTATGTTGATGGAAGCTGCCAAAATACCGAATTCAGATAGCAAATACCAAAGTACCCATAGTAAAAATTGTCAATATGATTACATTAATATCCTAGTAACCAAATATTAATCTAGATTAAGCCTTTTAACATTTATTGCAGATGTTAAATAATTAATGGTAATTATTTTTTAACTGTTAACTTCAACTAAAAGACATATAATAGAAAAATTTAACATAAATTGTTTTCCAAGGGAAAAAAAAATATCAATGTAATTTATATGATGGCAAGTCATTCTTGCGGGTGTGCTAGTGGTCTGGAATTCTTGAGTTTCTACTTTTTCCAATTTGGATTCATTCTGCTTTTGTGAAAATGAAAACTTGTCATTTCAAGTTTTGGTTAGGTATATCATTTAATGATTAATTATATGGATATTAAGACAATATAAAATACTCTTGAATATTGATAGACTTCAAGCATAATTTATTGAATAGCTGGACAGCTTACTTGAATTCTTAATATTCTACGTAGCATTCTCTTTATCTCTAGCACATGTTGACATACATATTTCGGGCTCAAATTTGATACTTAAAGGATAGAATGAAAAGCTATTTTTGACATCAAAATATCTTTTGAATTTTTTATTTTTTGATACTGAACTTTCATTTATTTGCAAAGAAAAATATAAATAGCATCTTAAACATTCATCCCTTAAAAAATACAAGCTAATTGTTTTAAAAATGTTAAGAAACCAAAAATACTTTGAAACAAGACAGTGAAGCATAAATTAATTTTCATTCATTTTTTTAAAAAATATACTTTTTGCTTTTGCTAATGAAATTGAAAATACATGTTTGCATGAATGTATGGATATAATATTTTTATAGCCTGAATTATTCAGTCAACACCTAACTTGACCCTTTAGTTTTAGAGTGTAGATTGACCGTCTGGGAGGGGAACATCACATGAAATTATATATTTTGTCGCAGCTTTGTGTATTTTTGAAATGGGTCACAATTATCCCTTGTTATTATTCGAAACTTTTTAGTTTTTCAACCTTATTTGGTAGATATTTCTAATGACAAAATCTACTTCTATCCAATAGAAATATTCAAATCTTAAAATAATTCTGGTAGATTTTAATCATAATGAAATGTAAAATTACTTCGTTGTATATCTTGCAGATTATTCTGCTTTTTTTTTTAGGTGCATATGGAATAAAATCACATTTCTCTGTATAGCATCTATTTTGTGCATAGACACATACATTTTTTGAGGTCGGACATTCCTAAATGCAGCATTTTATAAAAAAATGTCAAAATTTAACTGACTTCTGCTTTCCATTCTGATAAAGCTAACTTGGATATGATTTTTTAAATAATTATATATGAATTATCTTATTTCAGTTTTAACTTATCGATACGGGACCATCCCTTCAAGTAAAAGATGATAGCCGTCCGAATGTCACTCTGAAATTTCCACCCCCTTTCGTTAAGCGTGATTGATTTCACACCTGCGGCATGTGCTTTCTTCATAATAGAGTGGCTCGCCCAGATGTGTTTGGGGAAGAGGGGAGTTTACTTACAATTCTGGACAATGCCAGATTGTGGTTTTTGAGGGGGAAAGTGAATTTCCCTTATCTTTGATAGAGGAGCTCGGATGTTCCCATATTTTGAGGAACCTTTATTTCAATGGCCTTAGAAATCGGTGGGTTAACTAATAAAATATTTTGTGAAAATCAATTCTGGAATTAAAATACCTGATTTCCTCAGGAGATGTTATAAATTTTTTGTTAAATCTCTGTGCATCTTTGATTATTTTGTCGGTATCAGCTATTTATTCAACATTCTGCTTTGCTGGCTTGTTAATTTTTTTTAAAAAAATTTGGTGTCCTGCTTATTATTATAATTTAATATAGAGTCCATTAAAATCAGACCAAGGAATAGTGAATTGTTGCAAGTTTTTATTCTCAAATATCCAAATAAGATCTGTTCTCAAAGAGAATTCATAAAAATATAGGAAAGTAAAAATTAAAGAATTTTTGAGAATTTCTCCAGGACTCTTGGGTCAAGATCCCAAACTTATAATCAATATAATGTAATTGCATGGAATAAGAAAGACGTTGAATCAACATTTAATTTACGTGATAGTTTAGTTAAAATCTCTTTGTCTAAATATGCTCCTTTTAAAATTATGAAGAAAAAATACTTTTATGAGCACCAATAAAGTATCTATAAAAATGCACTCTTAATATGTTTTTAGTATACATAAAATCGTAACTGCACAAATTTTGTTTTAACCCTTTACATGCCAAAAAGTAGATGTATAATTATTTACTGAATATAAGGGCTCATTTTAATTATCTGAGATCTAAAAAATGTAATTATATAAGTTGATTTTTCTTAAAAGAATCTGCAACTTTTTAGAGCTGTGAAGGTACTTTAACTATTGAAATCAAGAAACATCTAAATGACGCACTGTCTAAAATGTGGTACCTCTTGAGTGTAAAGGATTATACAGGGTGGCTACAGAAACTGCAAAAAAAAAAAAAAAATCCCTGACTGAATTTTCAACATTTCCCTGATTTACAGTTACTAATTATATTAGTTTCCTGGATTTCTCCCTACTCAGAATCACTTTAATAATGTATATTGTACACATACAAACACTTTTACCAGTTATTTAATATGAAAAGATAATATATTTTTATGAAATTTAATTTTAAAAAATGGGATGAATATTCTAAAAAAATTATTAAAACAGTATGTTACATTTCTTATATGTAAAAAGTATTAGAAATTTTAACAAAATACTTTGCTTCTAAAACTGCCATAAGAATTCTAAGAAACATTATAACTACTCTTTGCAACACAAGTTAAATTATTTTAATAGTAAAGGTTATTATGATCTTTGTGCAAAACTATAAAACAGTTCAATAACTAATTGGTGCTCTTTGCATGAGTACCAGGATAACATATTGAAGCATAAATATAAAAATAGTATAATTATACATACCTAATAATATATATTTTAGCAAAGATTTAAACAAGAGAAACTACCAAAATAGTACTTCAAATCTTTATTCTTTAACAAATCATTAAATTAATTGCTCTAATCAAAAACTTATACTTTTATAAATGAATATAAGTTTTTTTTAAAAATTCCATTTATTACAATTAATGCTAGACATAAGATACTAATTTATAGATAATAACTCGAGTAACAAATAACTACTTTCCCTGATTTTTAGATATTTTTACGAATTTCCCGGATTTTTCCAGATCAATAAAATTCCCTGATTTCCCGGTTCTGTCGCCACCTTGTTATACGAGTTGTTTCTTAATCTTGAATCTATACATTTACTTTAATAAAAAATTCTGCAAATTTTTCTAATCACAAAACAAAAACCTATTGCATCTTAAGAATCTCTTAAATAATAAAAATGCTGATGTTCTTGAGTCTTAAAATGAAGAGAAATCTTTTTTTAAAAAATATTTCTTAATTTAAATTTAAAAACCCTGTTATGCATCATAGCTTTGCATGGTTATTTTATTATTAAGGATTTGTCTTATTCATATTAAAGGATAAAAAAATACTTCAGAATTGAAATATATTGACTCTTGGATTTGCCTTTGAAATTTGGTGGGACAAAATAATTAGTTTCTCACATATTAAATGTTTTCAGATTTACATACCAGTGACAGAATATGTATAATTTGCTTGTTTAATTAGTTTTAGGCTAAATTGAAAAATCCATAAATTTTAGGGAGACATTCAACTGTAGATGTTTAAATTTAATTGCATTTCTAACACTTACTAATTTTGCATTTCTAAATGCTTAAAACTTAACAATTTTTCTCTTATTCTGATTAATACTGAAATGCTATGGACAAATTTTTGGTTTGCGAAACATTTTCTAGAAAAATTGTATTGAAATAAGTGGCATTTAGGTTTAATAATATATCAAACAACTATACCTAAAAATCAAAACACCCTTAAACTAGAAGTTCTCTAAACAGTAGACCTCACCTCCCCACAAATAGAAAAAACCAAAGATTTTTAGCCAATGTTATCATTTATTGTGAAGTCAACATCGATTGTAGGGATACCGGACATCATAATTTTATGCTTGATTAATTTTCAAAGAAAACAATTTTTACTACCAGTGGCTTACTTGAATGCACAAAAAAATGTTACATGAATAACAGACAATCTTCAAATTTTTATAACTCGAACTTTTCTAGAATTGCTGAAAAAACTTTTACGAAAAGTGGAAAAAAAAAAAAAAAATAGATGGAACTAAACAGGAAAAGACTTTCAACATGAAACTACAATACATGAACTTGTATCTTTTTTTTAAATGCAAATTATTTACACAAATCTTTGCTTTCATCAATATTAATAAAATTACAATTAAATATCTGTTTTAACAGTATTAACAAAATTAAAAGGCTGATCATACTAACAAAATTACAATCAAATGTCTGCTCTTATAAGTATTAACAAAATTATAATTAAATGTCTAGTCTTTACCAAAATGATTCAAATGTTTTAATGGTGCCAAACTCGACAAAACTTTGAAATCGGTAAAATGGCCACCATCTTGAAACAAATTCAAAAAATAAAAGTCCTTGTATACAGTAGTTGCCACTTATAATGACAATGGATGTAAGAATCAATTGGTTGCACTGATCAAAATTGCATGGAAAGGATCTCCCATATTCAAACACATAAGAAAATCTACCAGTTTTAGTGATCAACAATTCGTTTGCAGTGATCGGTTTTGAAGATCAGGTAGAATTCCAGGCACATGGAATAGTCGAAGGCTACACCACTGATTTTCTCTTACTTGTTATCTCCACTGAAACCACCTCCTTGCCAACTTCTTCGGACAACAAACAAATTTACAGACAGTCAAAATCTTGAATGGTCAAGTTAAAATCGATACCTTGGTTCGCTCGGTCAATTCTAAAATTTACAGTATAAAAAATTTGTGGATTAGGGAGATAATATTCAACTACCTGCATATTATCGTAATAATCAACCCATTCTAGATAAACAATTTGCATAAAGTGCACGGTTAAATTAGAATACCACTT
Source organism: Araneus ventricosus (assembly GCA_013235015.1). Classification (NCBI taxonomy): domain Eukaryota; kingdom Metazoa; phylum Arthropoda; class Arachnida; order Araneae; family Araneidae; genus Araneus; species Araneus ventricosus. The sequence continues at coordinate 42,042 of BGPR01008329.1, read as the reverse complement.
GCCCTTTAATGATACTTCTCCAAAAACGTACCAATACAATTCTTGTCTGAAAGGTACTATGCTTTCAAAAAATATTGAATATATTTTCCTTGAACTGCAAAATCGAGTTCTCGTGAACTTAAACACTGATAATAATTTAAAAATGGAAGATATATAGAACTTATATAATTATTCATTTGAAATTAGGAATAGCTAAAATAAGAGTGAAAGGGTAGTGTGCCCACGTATATTTTTATTTCTACACATGTTTCATTCTGTAATAATTCTCAGTTGAATTAAGGAAGAACTGAATAGATTTCAGCTGTTTCAAGAAAAGTAGAGAATAAGTATAGAAATATTATTTAAGCAACTCCTTTGGAATAAAAAATGTTAGTGTGTCAAATTTTCTGAGCTCAATCAAATGAAAGTTGTCACATAATTAAAGTCATAAATAGGAGACACAGTGGAGATAGAATCTTATGTTCAAAGGTGGTAAATTCTTTTCACTTACAAGAGAAATCGGGTAAGTGTTGTCAGCCACAATTCCAAATATTGTAATTTTTGAAATATAGATTTAATCGGATTTGTGAGACGTACATATTATCTTTTGAACATGGATAGATGTTGACTATAAAATATCTATTATCATAATAATGTACATTCAATGAACTATTTTTGGAAGTAGTCATTGAAGGAAGAAGATGCTTTCTTGTATTTCATTTCTAAATGTTATGGCTTTAAACATTCAAATATATAAGATAAGAACTCAAATCCAAACCATCATCTATTTTTTTAAGTATTTATTTTGGCTGCGTCTCAGTTTTATAATATAATTTAAAAAATACAACAAATCGATACACCTTTCTAATTATAAACAATATCAGTTAATCCAACATGGATAGGTACATTATACACAATCAACAAATTTTAACAATCCACAAACAGTTTTTTTTAAAAAAATATTAGATTGCATAATTTGTTTACGCAGAGGAGTAGCTTTTTTGAACTTCATAACTGAGTTCCAATGAACATAAGCACTGATAATAATTTAAAAAGGCAAGAATTAAACACTGATTTTGAAATAAATACAGAACAATAATTTTATAAATAAATGAATTGTTTTTAAAAGCTGTTCAACTCACAAACATATAAAATTTCAATAAAATATTTAGAATAATTGAATTTTAGTAATTGACAGGACAAAAATAGCTTAAAAACATTACACATTTCATGCATTATAGTTGTGTACAATTGGAAGCATTTTTTTGCATAATATTAACATTTTCAATAACATTAAATGGCAATGACTGAACACTAATAGGAAAACGTACATCAACAGCATAGAAGATTTAACTTTAAAAACATTTTGACCTTCAAATTTGATTATAAAATATCACATAAAATAAAATTTAGAAATATTTAAAGAAATTACTCAAACATTTAAAAATTGTGGTTTCAGAAGTATGTACAGTATGCACACTGAAACAAATCTAGGATAAAACCTTTTTGAACAATCAAACATTAAAAATGGTTAAACAATTAAACAAATTTGAAAATGAAGTTTGCAAAACATTTTGAAACCCACAATATTCTAAATAATTTGACTGAAATCTGTTAATATTAAAATTTTATTTTGTAAAATAATATAATTATATGTGATTAATTATATCATTTTACAAAATAAAAGTTTAAAAAGTTAGACTAGAATACATTTAAAAACATCACTTATTTCATTTATGTAAAGAACCTCAATATTGATGTGCTATCTTATTATAAGTTTATCAATATATCATGACATTAACCGTCTTTTTTGTAAGTGAAAGATAAACACTAAAATTTCCTTTTTGTTTAAATTAAAAATATTTTTCTTGAGCCATACGACTATTTAAAATATTAGAGCAATTTAAATATTACACCAAACGAAGGTTTTGCCTTCAGAGCATCAAAAATATTAAATGGCATTCCGAAATTTAAACAAAAAGTCTAACTTCATAAAACCTTATTTATTTCAGCCTTTATTCATATTCATGACATTTTAGACTTGCTTCAAAATCACTAAAGCAATTTAAGAATGCATTTCTGAATCATATTTTGAATAAATTATGCATATTAAGAAAAACATAAGTACTTTTCTAGAATGCTGAGGTTTTTATATCGAAAGATTAAGGAGAAAAATGCTTAACTAGATTTATACAAGAAAAGATTTAAAATTTAGCAATCATTTTACACTTATACAGGTAACCAACCTGATTTATATATTCTCTGTGAAGCTGGGATATTTTTCTTCATAATACTGCAATTATTATGGTATCATCTAAAAATCTACTTCATTCAAATATGAAGATTAATTAAGAAATTTGCAAATGAAATTTTATTAGCAAATTCCCACTTTTAAATCATTTAAAATTTATCTTTATAATCCATATAGCATACTCAATATCAACAGTAAAAAAGTATGCATTTAACTGTATTATACTTTTCCTTAATGAAACAATGGACAATATGAAATAAAAAAAAGCTTTGGCATCAGCTAAATTTGTACAAAGCCATGAAAGATGTCTTTTAGCCAACTCATCATACTTTGAATATAAAATGATACTAACTGAACAGTGTAAATTTTTGTAGAAATAAATTATCACAACAAATTAATACTATAAAAAAACTAAAAGTTTTCAAGTTTTACACAACAACACATAAGTAATAAATAGTAATAAAAAAAAGAGGTGCATAATTTGAGCAATGTCTTACTTGCACAGCAACCATAGGGAAACAATTTCTTACCAAACTAAAATAATCTCAAATAGCAATTTAAGAAGAACATTTTACAGGGAGAAAAAACATACCTTCCATTAAGGCTAAAAATTTTCTATACATGACTACAACCTAGAGTTTTTTTTTTAGAAAAACATTCACTTATGTTCCATAGCAATATTCATCACTGGATGAATACAAGACTAGATATGGAGCACACTGCTTTTAGAATCGATCCATAACATTTGTTGCTGCAAATGTTCCGAATGCTCGACGACTTTCATAATACAAACATTGTACAAATGATACTAATACATTCGATTCCCAGCACTTGCTCAGGTTACTGCCAGCCAAACGTTAGCTGAGGAAAAGTAAATGTAACTATTTATGGCTTGTGCTACCTATTGGTATTTTCAGTTATGCTTCCTGGAAAGAAGACAGATGATCCACCATTGCTATCAGCTTGGGTCCCAGAGACAGGAAGTGAAGACGCTGTGCTTGTTTTCTTAAGTATGCCACGTAATCTGCCGTCACCCGGAGACGTTGGAGTGAGGGGGATGGGTTCAGAAGAAGGCAGTAGATTGATTTGATTTGTTAACACCGGAGTTACAGCAGCATTGGATACATTAGCAATGACACTCTCTCTTTCCCGTTGGAATAATTTACTGAAAACTGGCATCAAATTGCTCAACTACAAAATAAAAAGCAATATAAGCAATTTTATGTTTTTCAACAAGACATCTTGGTTCATTATAGAACTAATACACATTTAATGAGTGGCTCATGTGTGGGAACTGTAGAAATACAGTGCCCACACTTTTCTCAGTGTAAAATCTAATCACTAATTTATTTTATCTTGCATACAATATTTAAATCCACCATCAATCCAACATAATTTTCCTTTCAGAGTTTTCATTCTTCAGGAGAAACGCAGGAAAAAAATGATATGCCTTTCTCCAGAGAGGGAGAAAACTTATTGAAGGATTGAAATTTAGTGCTGCCCCAATTTCCTTCTGCTGTGCATGTACAGTTACAAGGCATTTTTCAATTACATGGTTTGAAGGGAAGAAAAGTGTAGCATTAAACCTTTTTTCACTGCATACAAAATCTTTGTGAGCCCAAAATTCAAAGATCAATAAGAAATGAATAATTAAGGATAAATAAGAATCAGTTAAATATACTATAAAAATTTCCTTGTATAAAAAAAACAAAAATAATTTAGGAGAGTATTATCATTATTAATTTAGGAAATTATTATTCTACATGTGTATTTCTTTTAACCTTAAATCTTTATAAACAAAAGTAAAGATTACATGAAAAATAATTGAGAAAATTTTAAAGTTATATGTTTAATCAAAACTAATAATTGCTTAGCTACTATTTATTAAAAATTATTTACTACTAATTATTCATATCAAGTCAAAAATCTAATTATTTTTTCTTAACTAATCAATAAACTATTCAAATGAACTAAAAGAGGCAAAATTTAAGTTATGAAGAAATCATCACTGCACAGTGCATTATTATATGTTGCAGCACCCCTGTAGTCACAATGCATGAGCCACCACTGATATTAATATCTATACAAGCCATTTTCACTGAACACATGATCCTACTCCAGTCCGGCCTCGAAAATCCGACGATTTTTAAAAACTCACGACGAGAAAAAAATTAACTAAATAAATTTTAAACTAGAACGCTTAAGGCAAGATGCAGAAATTCCAGTCATTCTATTCATTTTAAACTACTATTTTTTTGTCTTTGTATCCTTTTTTAATGTCTCTTTATGTTTTTATTGTTTAAAACATGTTTTTATATGGAGTTGTTGGAATTGACGTCAATGTGTAGATCAGCATAGGTCTCTATTGGTTGTGCAAATGTCAAAGGCATTACCAAGGTAACCATTTGCCATTGTCTTGCGACTCCCAGGTCTGTTCTGAAGACGCCTGCACATGCACGCTTAATTGTGACGTAACTTACCTACACGGTGACATCAGAACTTTGACATCTCTGGTTTAAGTAAGATATCTAAAATCTGGACCTTCCAAACCCCCGAGCAGTCCGGATTTTCGAGATTGTACTGTATCTACTGGTCACAAAAAAGCTACAAATTTCTACCTAAGGTCATGGACTTTTTTTTCTTTTAGGGCCACAAGGAAGTCTCTTAGACTTCAGGAGTGTAGGAAGTTTCTTCCCAGTTCTAAGCAATCTCAAATTTAACAGCATGTCAGATTTCTTTCCCTTTAGTTTAACTCAACCAATCTAATGAGTATTAGAAAATAATCATTAAATTAAATGCATGTTCCCTAAAATCTTTTAAATGCATCTTTTTATGTAAGATTCCTTCATTTGAATTTATGTAGGAATTGTGTTTTTCCCTGCGTAACTTTCTCTTAAAATTTAATCACTTAAGTTCTAGTTTTAATTCTTTCTATATTATTTTTCCCACACTGCCGAACAAGCTCATTTGAATAAACGCTAAGTCATCAGAAAGATATCGACAGATAAGATCACACTCTCTCTCTCTGCTAATCACATGATGCATGGGTGTAACTCTCCATTAAAACCGAGTGTAATGTTTTAATCCGGGGAGATGGCTTATTGAAATCAAGAAGAATGGAGCGTAACAAGCTACGGAGGTCTCTTCCCTTATAACACGGCGGCGATGGGCGATGGCTAATATTATTTTAAAAGTAATGTAAGTGGATATTTCTCTAAGTGTAACATAGTACTAACTGAGTAACTAATAATGTCTAAACCTCTCCATCTTATCAAATATGTAAATACCTCATCTGTATAAATATCTTTCATTTATATGTTTGTTCTAATAAATTTAATTGTTGTTTAACCGAGTTTTCCTTTTTGGTCTTGGACCAGTTGCTTCAGCTTGCACTCGGTTGCGAACTTCCTTTCGGCCACAATCGGGCTGCTATTGCTGGAATAGTAGGCCTTGACGATTGATATATGCTCAGAAACACTGCATTTTGACATTTTCAACGAAAAGTGTACAATAAGAGTGAGGATGCTCAAAAAAATCCAAACAAACCCTGCATTCAACCGCCAAGTTTTAACTGAATCTCATCAACGGATCAAAAGTTATCAAGGTTTTTTTTTTCATATAGCTCAATAATTGTCATCCTGTAAATATATGACTATTATGATTACAGTTTTCTTTAACAGCAGAAAATAATACACATTTGCGAGAAGATTTACCTGATTAATTGTTGTGCAACTCTGCTCATACAGTGCTTTTAATAAGTCAGTTTGAGTAGCCAACATGGTCATATTCCATAAGAAATTTTCAACAACCTGGCGATAACAAAAATAAAAGAATTAACAATAATATAAAAAGCACTTGGGAAATACTTTACTAGAGAGCTTAAAATACACGAAAATTTGAAATTAAGGATACAGAATTGTAACAAACTGTTTCCAATCTTTAATCTTATATCTTAAACTAGAAAATCACCTGTTATGGTATGATGGGTGCAAATGGCCTCTTCATTCGAGAGATTTCTGGTCACATTTGACGTGTTTAAATATATATATATGTGAAAGAAATGTTTAACATTGATTGAAAACAAATAAAATAAACACATGTTTTATGACAGGAAATATTTTTTTTATTTACATGTTTCTTTATTCAAAAAACCTCTTGGTAGACAACATTCCATGTGAAATATTTTTCATTGTTTAACAATTTTCCTTGTACTTCAGATGTCTTTGTGTAAATTTTAACGTTGCCAAAAAATATTATCAAATTAAATCATCACGATTGCAATAAATAATCAGATGCATCGTGGCGTCCAAACTATATCATGCGCATGATATACCACTGACGTGATTTACTACTTTCTATTAAAAAACGGAAATTATTTTGAAATGCATGATTAATATAATTTAAAATTTCCCGGGAACTATTGATCATACTGAAATAAATTTTATATCAATCGATAGCAAATTTTATTTCACTATTTTAGAGCTATTCAATTTGAAATTAGAACGACAATTACTTTTTAAAATTACTGAAATTTAGGTGCTCTAACAATGAAATAATGCTGTTGAATGTCTTGCAGTGCTATGGTGCGAATTTTATTGTTGGTGACGTCAGAGCATTACCGGATCAGTGAGAGACAGATCTGGGCTATAATATTAGTAACACTGGACTAAGACATCTTTACCACTGTCTATTTTCATGTATTTGTTCTCTAGGCACAGACTGCATGTAATGTAAATGTTTGTGATTGTTTATATTTTTCAAACTTTAAATTCAGTTCAAATTTTCAGGACAACTCAACTACTTATTTGTAAATAGCCAAAATAAAGTATACTTTTGATATTAAAATGGCTATTGCTTTAGTCTGATCTTACAGAATAATTAATTTTTCTCCAAAAAATACATAGAGATGCATTTTTTAACCAACTAGCATCAAAGAAAAAATGTGATCTGCTTCAGAATCTGGACTAACATATGGGATATTCTGTATAGCCACAGCTTACTAAATATAACAGATTGATTCTACAGTTTGAATTTTTTAAAACTGATTCTTTAGTATTTAAATTTGTAATAGCAAAAATAAGTATTTAGAAAGCATCAAATAGTTAGTTATAAATACAGATTTAGATAAAGCATTGCAAGGATTCTAGAATCTTTTGAATTAACCCTCTGACTGCATATCCCGCGGGTTGGAAGTTCATCTTTTTCTATTGCATCCTGCGATTTTCGCAAGCTAATGAGTTTAATTACTACTTTTAAAATGTTGAATCATAATATACTAATAAAGCCGCCCTGCCTATAGACAACAATTAGCTCGGTTAAATTGCATTTGAACATGTTTTAAAACGTTGCATCTGAATAGTAATTGAAAAAAAAATATGCAGTCAGAGGGTTAGTTAAGTAAGTTTTTGCTTATTTAAGTAAAAGAACCATATTATATAATTCAGCTGTCAACCATTGTATATAAAATTTGACACACATTACCACATTACAATTTTAAAAATACACATTCAAATTTTCCAAATAAAATACAAAATTTTGTCTCCAAAATTTCAAAACCACATCCACAATTTAATTTAGGACACCAAGTTTGAACATTTTTATGTTCCAACTACTTCCATCTTTCAGGCTTAATCAATTTCAGCAGAATATATCATAGTAAATGCTACAAATAACTACGTTGAAACATAAAAGTTTAACATACTGAACTACTAAAAAAATACCTTTTTGCTACATAAACTATTTTATATTTTGACAATGATGCAAACAAGCAGTAATGTCCCTAAGATAGGTCAACGTGTATGCGTAGGAAGGGATAATGAGGGCACACATCTAGCTACCTAACACATACATCAGAAACAGTTGTAAGATTCTGTATTCCCAAGTCCCTCCCTCCCACACTAAAATAATAATAAAAATGGAGAAGAAATAACAATGTAGATATTAATGGAAATGATCTCTATGAAGAAATAACAGTAGTCTGCAACATTCTATGTGAAGACATATCTGACCGATTTCCATTAGAATGCTTTTAAAAAAAATTCACGAAATAAGAAATGCGTTTCCCAATTTAAGTATAATCCTAAGAATTTCATTAACAATTCTGATAATCACTACCGAGTCCAAACATAGTTTTTCAAAGCTTAAAATAATAATAATAAAAATATTTAAGATCCATATTGGCCCAAGAAAGATTATCCAAACTAACCTTGTTTTACATAGAAAATTAATTATGTGAAGAGAAAATGGATAAATTTGCTGAAATTAAAGAAAGAGAAATAAAGTTATAGTGATTTTAATTCTTTCATAGTATTTAGATATTAATAAATGTAATATCCTTTCTGGTTTACAATTGAAAGATTTTATTTATTATTGAGTACTCAGTTCATATTTGCGCTTCCCGGTCTCCAATCCAAAGGGTAAATAAAAGGGCTTTCTGAAAACAATATAGCTATAATAGTTGGTTTCTAAAACAACCTGGAAAAAAAAAGACAAGTCACACCTTTTCTACCTTTCTTCCTTTTAACCCAAGGTTAGATGTATTATGCATCATTTCACACCAAGTAGTTTCTCCTGTTTTACAGTGATCTGTAAGCTGTTCAAGAAAAAGAAAAATTGTAAATATCATTCTTTTTGTTGGATTTTTATAAAAAAAAAGCGCAAGAGGAAGGGAAACACATACTATTTTAAGAATGTCGTGAGCATTCCTTTTAATGTAATTATATTCAATAAGGACCTGAAAAGAAAAGGGTTATTATAGTTTTATTAAACTAAACAATGAAATAAACTGCATTTTATTTCAGTAAATTACACAGGATAGTTTTAAAATAGTATAACTGATTATTAAATAAAGAAAATAAAGAATTTTACAAGTGCAAGTTGTATTTGATAAAATTTTCATACTAATGCTTAAATGACAAAACAATTTATTTGTTAATATCGATTTAATTATGTTTATAAGTAGATCTTTAATAAGATCTATCCATTCATATGCAGCCACAGTATACAAATATACAGTTTAAAAAAACATTCCTAATTTGCAGAAATGACTAGAACCATCATGTTTAACACTTCAATACATTGATGCTCTCAAAGAATTTAAAATATTTTGATACAGTTAGTTACAGAGCCAATTTTATAAACATCATCAGAATAGATCATCCATTCATTAGTTTTCAAATAATAAATTATCTAATAATTCGTAACCTCTAAATTTAATTCTGATAATTAATAATTTATCCTTTTTCATTATATTACAATCTCAGATGAAAATGTGGCAAAAGGGAGCATTGATACATTAAAAATACTCTTTTTCTACTAGACACATAACCGACTAATCAAATTTTACACAATTAACTATAAAAAGATTACATTATTTATAGAAGGTCATTTTATAATTTAAGATTACAACTCAAAAAGTCTCACTCTTACAACTTCATTCATTAGTTTTCAATTAATAAATTATCTAATAATTCATGCCCTCTAAATTTAAATCTGATAATTAATAATCTATCCTTTTTCATCATATTACAATCTCGGATGAAAATGTGAGAAAAAAAAAGCACTGATACATTAAAAATAATCTTTTCTACGAGACACATAACTGACTAATCACAATTTTACACAATTAATTATGAAAAAGATTACATTGATTGTATTATTTATAGTAGATAATTTCATAATTTAAGCTTACAACTCAAAAAGATTCCAAATTTTTTAAAAGCTCATTTTCTTGTCTATACTTCACAAATAGTGTGTAAATAATATTAAATCGTCACTTAATATAACAGAGTACTAATTTATTTCATTAAAAACTATTAGAGCTCATCATAAAATCTGATAGAAAGCAAAACACTAATTTAATAAAACTGCTAAAAAATAGGTTCTTATACATCACTAAGCAATTCAAAATATATTTTTAAAAAATTAAAGATACTGTTTGCTAAAAATTAAAATTATGTTTGTTAAAATGAATTATTTAAGCAATTTTTATACCTTTTCTAACAACGAGACAGCTTTACACAAACACGGAGTAAGTTCACCACATACTCGTACTGCTGGTTGCTGTAAGAAAGGAAAAGAAACTTGTAGAGATATATTTAAAGATGAAAATTATGCTTGGTAAGCATATAAAAATTCGAAATAATATTTCTCATAATTTTTTTAATAATATTATCTATACAAATTCCAATAATTAATAAAGGAAATTAAAGCATACTTTTCTCCTTTTAATTTTGATTCAAGCAGATAATATAAATGAAAGAAAAATACAGTTTTTATAGGTGTAACTTGAACTTTCCCACAGATAATTTAATAATTTTCAGAATAAAAAATAATATAACAAACAAGCATCAATATTAAAACTAATTTTACCATCGATGAAAAATAATTTCACTTAAAAGATCTATACTTTAGGAAAATGGCATAAAATAAAATATAGTTCAGTTTAATTTCTCAGTTACACAGAATGTTTGCGCAATATTTTCAACCTATATCATGGTTTGAACATAAGCAAACATTGGTTTAAAAATGAAAGAAAAAGTTTATTCACTAAAAGTGAACAGGATATAGGACATTAATATCCTTTACACACTCTGATAATATCAGCTTAACAAAAACAGAATAAGGGGGGGGGGGACAGCGGGGAAGTTACTGCAATTGACTCTTTTCCTGTTTAAAGTCACATATTTCAAAGCTTGAAAATTGGACAATGTTACAAGACCTAATGTTTATTTTGCTTTCTGAATAAATAATTTAATCTAAATAACTCTTTTAGTTAAAGTATTAAAGACAGAAATAATTAAGAAAATAATAGTTCTTTATAATACATTAGAATAAGATTGTTTTTTTTAAAAAATTCACTGAAAGATTTATTTATATTTATTATTTAACTATATAACTGATGTTACATGCATAGCAATTAATTTAGTTACATAAAGGAAGGGCAGATTAATATTAATGTGTCAGCATGTATAAAACCAAGAGATAATTATACTGATTGTTTCAATCTGGCAATGGATGCCATTAAACAGGGGCGATTGTGGCTTCATGGAAAAATACCCGAAATTTTAGCAGGAAAATTATGTGTAGGATTCGGGTATGTATTCACATTCATTACGGTGCAGATTCAACTTTTGTATGCAATTTTTAATATGCCTTTTTCACATATGAAATTGATTTAATTTATTTTGTCTTAGTTCATTAGTTTTCAATAACATTCTATAACACACATAAGAAACCATCAAAATTGATAACAAAATAATATTAAAAATATAATAACATTTTGTATGAATAGCATTAATGAATAATATATATAAATTCCCTATGGGACCATTCTTAAGTGAGGTAGATATTCTTAGTTATGATATGGTATTTTCTAAAAAAATCATTTGGATTGACTGAGCATAATCCAAAGTTAATAACAAGAATATATGAAAAAAAATTCCACTAAACCTAATTCCCCCCTCCTGGTTTTTCATATTTCTTATAAAAAATGTTTCATATTGCTACAAAAATAATTACTCATGAAATGATTTTTTTAAGAAAGTGACAAGACTTCTAATTATATTTTAAATAAAACATTTCATCCTAGAACATTATTGTGTAGTCCATAAGTAGAAACCGAAATTGCGTAGAAACTACGGAGAATCCGTAGTAGTTCGAGTCTTTGTCACTCTTAAGTTTTGATAAATAGATTTATCAGAAAATACCGGAATTCAGGTGTTAAGGATGAAGAAAATACCGGATTTCCGGTATAATACCGGAACACAGTCATCCCCAATTGAAGCTATTAAGATGCAACTTCTTTAAAATAAATTTTTAAAAGAAAAGTAAGAAAAATTGATAAAACTCTTGGTGGTGCATTAAATTTTGTTTCAATAATGGCAATACTAATTATCAGTTATGTTGAAATATGCAATAATGACATATAGAAAGTTGCTTATTACTTACACTACTAATATTTTCTATATCCCAAGATGTTACAGCAGGACAACTAGCCATACGCAGAGATAATACTCTGACACATTGAACAATGTTAGCATGATCAGAAAGACCACATTCTTTACACAAGTCCAGCATTGCTTGCTCTTCATCAACTCGCATCTTGTAAGCTTCGGCTAAATGATTAGCAGCATTCTATTGAATAAGACATAAAAAAATTAATTTATAATTATATATTAACTAGAAAATCACCCGTCATGGTTTGACGAGTGCAAATTGCCTCTTCATTCGAGAGATTTCTCATCAAATTTGGCGTGTTTAAATAGACATATATGAGAGAGAAGTGTTTAACATTGATTGAAAACAAATAAAATAAACATGTTTTATGACAGGAAATATATTGTTTATTTACATATTTCTTTATTCAAAAAACATCTTTGTAGACAACATTCTGTGTGAAATATTTTTCGTTGTTTAACAATTTTCCTTGTACTTCAGATGTCTTTGTGTAAATTTTAATGTTGCCAAAAAATATTATAAAATTATATCATCACGATTGCAATAAATAATCAGATGCATTGTGGCTTCCAAACTATATCACGCGCATGATATACCGCTGATGCGATTTACTACTTTCTATTAAAAAACAGCACTTAATTTAAAATATAGGATTAATATAATTTAACATTTCTTGGGAACTATTGATCATAGTGAGATAAATTTTATATCAATCAATCAATAGAAAATCTTATTTCACTATTTTAGAGCTATTAAATTTGAAATTAAAATGACAATTACTCTTTTAAATTTAAAATTATTGAAATTTAGGTTCTCTAACAATGAAATAATGCTGTTTAACATCTTGCAGTGCTATGGCGCGAGTTTTATTGCTGGTGACGTCAGAGCGTTACTGGACGATCTGGGCTATTATACTAGTAATTATATAATTCCACTAACAACAAATTGAGTGGAAGTTCGTAACATATAATCTTAAAAAGCTGGAATATATATATTTACCTTAAAAACATCATCTGCTTGTTTAATACCTACAGCCTTCATATTTAGCCAAGCCTTTCTTCTCTTATTTCTCTGTAAGGAATGAAAAAAAAAAAAAAAAATATGAATACTTATTTTGAGACCGGAAAAATGAAAGAAAAATAAAACATGCAGAATTAAATGGTATTTTAATTACAATAAAATATACCTGTTTTTCAGATCTTGTGGTCATAGAAACATATACAAAAAGTGTTGTATTGTACAGAGGATCCCCATTATTAGATAATAGCCGCAAATGACGGTACCCTAAAAAGAGGAACAGAAAATTAAAATTAACAGAGGGCATCTCGCACATTTTTTTTCAATTACAGTGCTTTCACACTCCATTTTCATCTTTGTAAGGTGATTTGTATGAAACAAAATATGAATAAAAAAAAATTATGATTCTTCAGCCAATATGATATACATAGAGTAAAACTTTGAAAGAAAAATATTGCAGAAAGTGAACATTTAAGTAACAACCAACCAATTTTTATAAAGCTATCTTGTAATTGAAAAAATGCAACTAAATGTGCCTTTCACATAAAAAAAAGCAAAGTCAACAATTTAAAAACAATTTTGAAAAAAAAAAATAAAAATTAAACAATCCTATATACTCAATAAATTTTTTTTTTGAACTTAAAAAAAGTTTCCGAATCCATTTCATCTAAAATAATATGAAAATAAAGCAGAAATTCAGCAAGGTAATGAAAGGAATCTATATGTCTACATGCTTACCTTTACGTAAGCAAGTAAGAGGGATTGTATACTGCCCAATAAAATCATCACCTATAAATTCATCATCTAATACAGCTATCCTTAGCAATGCAAGTTCAGGAACTGTTACAGTAAATTCAAAGCTTTCATCAAATATAGGAGAATGTCCTACAATAAATAAAATTACTTATAAATTTAAAATCATTAAAAAAACAAAATTGATGAACATTTTATGTAAATATACATATGCATTACCTTCATGAGTTCTTGTACGTGCCTCTGCGCAATCTATGCCCATTCCATATATCTGCACAACAATATACGGATCGATTGAACTAGCTTTAGCAGATGCTCCTTTAGGTTGAGGTAACTGCTGAGCACTAATAATCTGAAAAGTAAATGTATTTAAGAAATACATCGCTGTATTAATAATTATAAATCATAAAATTAGTTGTACAAGTTTAAATGAAGTATAATTATAGTTATTCTGAAGATTTATATTATAGTTATTTTCAATTTTGCAGGCCCATTCTTTTACAAAATGATTAAAAAGATAAAGAAGAAAAGATTAAAATTTATTAAAAAGGGAGAACATTTATTAAGAATGCTCTGTTAGGTGATTTGGGAAAACTTCCAGTGCAGTCTAAATTTATAAAATGCACAAAAATATGGGGTGTTTCAAAATTCCACATGTTCACATGATACACACCAAATATGCCATGGAAATTACATTTTGAAATTCAATGTACATCTAGCAGAAGAAAAAAAAAAAAAAAGATATCACAGCACAGCATAAAATAACGAGTACAGTAGAAACCCCAGGAATCTGAAATTTTGGATAATCCAAACATATTTTTTTAATTTTCTGAAAAATAAAGGAAGACTAAGAATTACGAATTGGAAACAAAGCTAATGTTTATTCCTAATTTAAAAGAAGCATTCGAATTGGTCTTTTAGAATGAATACAGCACCTTAATTAGGAGAAACAAACTCGGATATCTTCCTTTCACCCTCAACTTGTTTGCCACTGTACCATGCGAATCTCCGCATGCTCTTTCCGTGTGCCAGAGCACCCAGAGTCAATACTCTACTGCATTTAGTATATCAAGAGTATTTTACCGAATTTCCTGGATAATCCGAATTCCTCGGAATCCGAACAAAGATCAGCCCCAATTAGGTCGGTATTCCTGGGGTTCTAACATAGTTATGTCTCGCACAGAAATAGATTTCATTACAAAATGAAATAATCCTTTGCACAGTTATACACAACTGTTTACTGTGACTGTCATATTTTTTAAATTAAACTCTTTTCAAAATTTGGAGAGAATTATGAAACAGCTTGTCTAACTACAGTGAAACCTCTTCGAACGGCCACCCCTGCATAGCGGCCAATTTTTCGTGGCACGAATTTTCTGGCTCATAGACCTAATGTTAAAATAACCCTAGCAACGGCCACCCAACCCTTCTGAACGGCCGCCGGGTGGGTTCGCCCATCCCATTTAACAAACGCATCAGTTGGAGATTTACTTTTTAAACTGAAAAACGAACTTGAAAAAATTGTTTTTTTCCGAGAAGGGCAAAAACTTAAAACAGTCACAAATTGTATCCATTTTCAATAAATGTAAAAAATTATTAAATGAAGTACTATTTTCTCTTTAGATAAGTCTCAAACTTCATTTTAAATAAGAAATATGTGTCAGACTTATTTATACTATGTATTATAGCAATTATCTTGTAATTGTAACGGAAACTCTCCAAAGCGGACAATTTTTCTTGGAACGGAGGAGTGGCCGCTCAGAGAGGTTTCACTGTATTATGAAAATGCAAAAACAGATAATACAAGAAAGTGAACTTTTAAAAGCTACATATTGTGACTTAATTACTATTTAAAAATGAATTAAATCGCTTGAACTTATTAGAATATACCTTAAGATTTAGTACAGTTGGCTCAACACCAGGCAGAGGATCTTTAGCACATCCCCCTGAATAGAGACACAGTGGATCTCTAAGAAAGGAAGGTTTAAGAGTGTACCCACAGTTCCCATTCTGCTGAAACCAACCTTGATACAAATCCATCATTAGTCCAGCTGTCTGATAATTCATTGCGACTGCAAAAACAAAAATAGCATATTTAAAATCAAGATCAGATGATAACTAACAGCAGTGTAGTCGCAAAATAAGCAGTGCTGGGATGCTCTAAAAGCATTGTCGGAAAGCTCAAAAAGCAGTGCCAGAATGCTCTAAAAGCAGTACCACAACGCTCTAAAAAGCAGTGCCACAACGCTCTAAAAAGCAGTGCCACAACGCTCTAAAAGCAGTGCCAGAACTCTCTATACTGGGTGACAAAACTGCATTGTTTTAAGGATGTTTTCACAATTTTTTCTTATTTATTTCTCATGAAAAAAAGCAGTGTCGGAACGGTGTTCCGTCGCATGCCGGTTCCATTACACCCCTGGTAACTAAGCACATTAATCACTTAACTTTGACAATACACTAGAACTTATATTTTATGAAGCAAATTTGTTATAGAAAATTAAGATAAAAGCTATATTACCTAATTGGCATCCAAGACACCAGTACTCCAAAGGATTGTAGTTACTGCTATCAACACGATTGCTATTTGGAAAGACATGGATCAGATATCTTCTGTCGTGGTTCACCATATCTTCAGGTGATAACTGAGCTAATTTGGAAGCCATTCCTTCAGAAAATGATGACACGTCTGACAGTTTTTCTGAAAATTACGAAAATAAACAAAATATATGCAACATCATTCTTAAAGTGAGGAGTGAACAATCATCTTCAATGAAAAGGCAATAGTTGAACTAATCTCTATTTAATCATTTTATAGATGATAATGCAGGCTATTTTTAAATAGGCAATGAAATTATATTTTAATGAACATCTATGACCAGAAATGAGTTATGCACAAAGTGGTACATCTTAGCGAGCAGGTTACATGTTTAAAAAAGGTATGTTAACAATGCCAGAAAGCTTAAATACTTGGGAGTAGGGGACTAGCCGAAAAAGACTCGTGACTGAAGTAGAAGTAATTAAAATTGTAGTGGCATTAAACAGAATTAATTTAAAGAATAAAAAGTTAAATCATTACTTTAAACATGAAGCATATCATCGGTTGGGCTTTTTAAAAGTTTTAAATTTTGTCTATTAGTGAATTCTATAAGTGAATTGAATAAGTCAGAGCAAATTACCAATTAAGGTAGATGTATAAGTATAAAGTAAAAAATATATAAATATATGAGGAAATATTTCTTTCATATTTCAATTTTGTGACCTTTATACAGCAGCACAATTTATCTATTTCTTAAAAAAAAATATTAGTTTTTATATACAAGGAAATCATTTCTAGAATAACGCAAAACAACAACACAGACACAAAACTATACTTAAAACATGTATAATGAAGAATAACTTACGAATATCTTCTGTTAACTCAATATCCCAAAACCTTGTTCTTGTTAAAGCAACAAGATCTGATAATGAACGACACAACTTGATTTTTCTGAATATACTCTGAAATAAGAAGAAATATTAATTACAAAATGTTCCAACATAATTTATTACCCTATAATATAATGCAAATAGTAATGATTACAATGAACAGAAGTTCCAAGAAAAATTTCTATAATAACAAATAAACACTGCCAAAAAGCACAATATGTGAACATAATTACATATCAATGTACATTATAGATACAAATTTACAAACATTATATTAAGGGAAAGAGTGTAAAAAAAAAAGGAGAGAGAGCTTAATATAGATAAAATAATGCAGAAGGAAGAGAGACATAAATTAAAATAAAAATTTATATTAAAAGAACAGATGTAAGGTACTTGGTAATTTTTTTCTTAATGCATAGCTTTAGGGACTTCATACTGTCTTTAAGACACACACTTTTCACCAATATTCACTATGCAAAAGTTAAGCATAACTTTGCAATGGACATAGAAATTCTAACAAAATGAATTGATATAAATTTATGTTATGCATGGTTATCTCATCATCATACTCGATTCCATTTTTATCATTTATAAAATTATCTTTACTTTTGAAATTCGCATTAATTTTTGCCAAAATTCAAAATCTAATTTTTAAGCTTTCAAACACATAAGTTAACTGTCACTGCATTGCTTATCTCTGAATGTATATTTAATAATCATATAATTCAGAACAGCTCATCATAACATTCAGATACGGATTGTCTCGGACAGCCGAAGCGTTGTCCAATATCTTGATAATTGGAGAGATGTTAGTGACCAGAGGGAATGGATATCTTTAACAAACTCAAGACCCTGTGCAATTCTTGTGTTCTTCATCTACAATGGATACCAACACATGCAAGTTTAAAATATAACGTTATTGCTGATGGTCTTGCTAAAGAAGGTACTACCTATGCCTCAGGCCTATGTAGAACCCTTGAGTTATACTCAAGAAGAAAGGCCCTTGTTAACATTTCTTGGAGGCATCCACCAGCTCATTCATGGTATCGTAGTGAAGGCCCCAGTGCTTCTATATATTTTAAGGGGGATAGGAAAGGCCAAACAGCTTTGGCTCGCTTATCATCCGGTCACTTTAAAACCCTCAGATTCTCTCATGGTGATAAGTTTAATATCTGCACACAGTGCAACATGATTGAGGTCGCTCCACAACAACTACTTGACTGTGCTGCTTTGGTGTATGATGACCTGTTTGCGCGACCGGATTTCGTGTTGGAGGTGATGAAGGAGAACGACCTCATGGATCTGATCCGATTCAGATCAGAAGGATTAGAAAGAAGAACAGCTTTTGAAAAAAATCATAGAACTTCATAGATAAATCACACATTTGACCATCATTTATATCATTATAATGCTATTTACTATCCGATTATGATTAAAATTTTATTCTCAATTCTGTTAAGTTCAGTATTTGTCTCTAAGAAGAGACCTTAAAAGTACAAGGTGGGTAAGAAAATTAAACACTGGACTGTAATGTTTCAGATGCTTGAAATGGCAATACAAAAAATCAGGGGTCGATCCAGGTTTTTTTTACAAGTCCATTTTTGTGAAAAGAAAAAACATTTTTGTGAACAATTTTTTTATCATGTAGATAGAACCTTCAATTTTAGCAGTCATATTTCACGTTTAATATCAAAAGTGTTTCATTGAACCAAATATATGCAGCAGCGGCGAATCCAGAATTTGGGTCTGGGAGGGGCTGAAGTCATAAAAAATTTTGTATCGGCGTGATGAATGTCAAACCTCATGGCTTATGTAAATCAAAACACTTTAACTTTACTCACCTGGTAATAAGAATCATAGAGAACACTACAATTCTTTCGATAATTTAATAAAAAATACAACGAAATAACTAGCCAAAAAATGTTTCTGACCGCATCAACGCTACAAGTACAAGTGGAATGACTAGAAAAGTTGGCAAATTTTCGAGCCTGTCAAGCCAGAAAGCAATGTTGTCATTTTTTTAAAGAAAGGGAAATTAAGAAAAAACAGTTGTAGTGATTTTAAATAAAATAAAGAATTCTGGTTTAGCTCTGGGAGGGGCTGCAGCCCCATAGCGGCGGTCCCGGGGGGGCGCCGCTGATATGCAGTAATTTGATACAAGACTGAAAAAAAAAATACTCGTATAGATATTTTGTGCAATTCAAAAACTTTTAAAAAAGAAGACAGACAAAAAAAAATAATAGTGGTTATCGTTAGGAGTACGTTGAAACATTGGAACTTTCTGTTAATAAAACACTTATGCAGAAATGCATCTTCACTTTTAAAATTGATTTGATATAGAAAAGTAAGGACATCTAATACTGGGCAAATTTTCGAAGATCGTTGTTGGGCTGTGGAAAAATTTTAAAAAGGGATCATTTTTATAAAATGAAATTTTGTAAAAGGGCCGTTTTTACGAATCTGAATTTTGTGTAGGGGCTGTTTTTGTGAATTTGAGTTTTGTGAAGGGGCCATTTTTGTGAAGTGGCCGCAAAATGGCCCCAATTTTTGCCTGAATCGACTACTGAAAATGTACCACAGAAATCGATTTCCTTAAAATATTTTTTTCCTGATACATCAAAAACTGGCATAGCCCTAGTTGCCACTCACTACAATAATTTATATTAGACAAGGCTATTATTGTTATGCATTACTGGACATACTTTACTGCCAGTTCCTTCTTGATCTTCATCCTCATCCGAGACATCACCGCTAGGACCCGTACAACTTGCTGGAAGTTTCTTACCCTGCAAAACAAGAATTATTTTTTACTTAAACTGAAGTAGATAACATTCTTTGGTGTTGCATACAGTAGCTAACTGTTGAAAGACTTCTTTTGGTTAGCACAAGAAAAACATACCAAAATGGTTTAAATCATGTTTATGCTTATTGGTTACTTTCGCAACACTAAGCACCTCAGCTCGCTTTTAACCCTCCGAGTGGTGCAAACAGCTTTTTCCGTTTTTCACGTTCAGTTCAAAAGCAGATAGCTCGCATTTATATTTTCATAAACAATCATGGCTAAAGTATTCTTAAGATTTCAAAGATATAATTAAATACAAAAAAGATCAATTCATTTAATTTAAAAGCTAAGCTTTCTAACCTGATAGCTAAAACTTCAAAATAATTGGGTGCTCAGAGAGTTAAAATATCTAAATGGAAAAAAAATTGACAACGGATATATTATGTATATTATTATATAATATAAAATAATTTTATTTAAGTCTTGAGATATCCCTTAAAGTGATGGAACATTAATTTATGATCTTAGATGATATTTTAGGTAAATCCAATCCATGACTGATATTAGGTAATCACAGTGATATTAGGAAATCAGAGAAAGAGGTAGCTAAGAAAAGGCAATAGCTTTTATATATTAGGAACAGGTAATACCCTCATCTTTGCTAGTCCAGAAGCTTTAATGGAGATCAGGAAAAGTGGAGAACAGCATGATTCATTAGTTTAAGTAGAAGTGATTTTATCCTTGAATTAAAGCACAAATGCTTTTATGTTTGAAATTAAATGGCTCAAAAAAGAATTTATTTTAAGGGCACAGTTAAATTGAATTTATCACATATATATGATTATCTTACACTGACATAATGAATTATTATTTATAAATATATTTTTTTAATATAAAAAAAAAAACTTCACTCATCTTTGTACAGGAGAGTTCTAATTCTATTTAATAAGAAATATGTGCTACAATAAAGGCTTTCTATTATTTATGGAGTCTCATGATACAAGATAACCGGAGGGATTATGTTGACTGTCGAGTAATTCCCATGGAAATAAAGCATTAATAAAACATTTACTTTAATAAGAATCTTTCTTTTTAGGAGTTCAGGAGTCATCTGTGAAACCTTCTGCCTGGCATCTTTGCTTGGAATATACAAATAATCATCTAATATTTTAGTGATGAGTGTAGCTACTTTCTCTTGATTTTCAAGACTGCAATGATTTTCTAAATGAATGATCAATGGATACCTGAAATAACAAGAGAAATTTATATTAACGCATTTTCATAAAATGAGCAGTAATAGTATTTCACAAGATGAAGGCAACATTTGAAAAATGATTAAATTTATTCTCATTATGGTAGGATATATACAGAATTTTAATATTATTATTAAAGAAAAGTTACAGAATTGTCTAAATGAGTGCAATACTACAGCAATAAACTATCTTGTACCTGAAACATTTACTCAGCTACCAATTATTTTAATGAATCTAGGCTATAAAATCCTGATAAATGCTTTTTTAAGAATAAAAATAGGAATTTTTAGGAATAATTAGGACCAAAGAATTTATGATGCATTCATTTATTCTTTTTATTGAAAGAATTTATTATTTCATTTATTTCTGTAGTTAAGCTTTATATTTTAGGGGAGAGAGAAGCACAAAATATAAAAACATTTAATTAATTTGAAAAGTTTTTTAAAATACAAATCTGCCTTCAGCATTCAATTCATTTTTTAACAAAAAATATCTAAAGGAAATTTAAATTTAAAAGAATACCACCCAAACACAAAACTAAATATATAATGAAAATTAACCAAATTATACTGCTTTATTTATTATCTAAGTTAACCGAGTAGTAAACTTAGATATAGCTTTCTTACATTAATTAGTTAAAAAATTCTAAGCCAACATTTCCATTTCAAACAATATTACATAAAATGCAGTAACCTATAAATAATTCATAAAATTATTTTATAACTTACGGAGATGTAACAAAAGCAAATTCTACAATTGTTTCTAGAACATCTTCAAGAGGAATTTTTGAAGTTAAGGTATTACCATGAAATACAACAGGACCATCCAAGCCGTCCCAACAATCCACTAAAATTGGAAAAATAAATCAATATACAACCAGTTTTTCATTCTGTCTTCGAAAAACATAACGATATAAAAAAATTATTTATACCCTTCAAACAGCGACAGCCCATTTTCAAAGCAGTGCTATAACCCTCTATGCTAGAAGGGCCTTTTAATTGATCCTCTAAAAGATAACTGCAAAAAAAAGTATGATTTTAAACATTGACCGTCAGAAACAAATAATGGATTATCAAGAACTAATAATATAGCATTACCTTAAAATGCTTTAAAATTTATAGCATTTATAATTCATTTTTAGTTCAGTAGAAACTCAACATTTCTGTTTACGAATATTCTAGAAATGTGCAATAGTGGCTTATGCAAGTTAAAAAAAAAAAAAATCTATAATTACAATAAAACATCGAGCGTTAAAACAGATTCTACTCTCTCCCTATAAAAAATGAGCCAAAATCATCAACAGGTTTATGAAACACATTATACCACGATTATTTTAAACACTTACATATACATGTTTGGTTTCACTTTTCTCAGAACACCACTGGAATTTCAAAATTTAATTAATTTTTTTAATTAAAAGCTGACAAGGTAGTGGAGTGGATAGGGAGGGGGGGGGGGAGAGAATTCCACTAGTTACAAAATAAATACATTTAATTTCCCATAAATAAATGCCAAGATTTCAACAGTAAATGCAATTAATAAAATATCTAATTACACAAGGATTTTAGTACTTTGAACTTTCAAGACAGAGTCCTTAATATTTTATTGTATACTTCTAGGTACAAAAATATGGATTCAATTAAAAATGAAAACATATTTCCTTACAAATTTCAAGAAAATATCAAACAGGTTTTTTTTTTGTTGTTGGTCCAAAATTGCAGATGCAAGCATACAAACATAATATTAAAGAAACTCCAATTAAAATCGAAATATCATATAAAAGAATTTTCCAATTTAAAAAAATAAACCAAAGCTTAACGACTATGAATACAAACTTCTGAAGCATGAAAATAAATCACAATGGATAGTAAATGAAAGGAAAATTTGATGACTTTTTACGAAATGTACAGAGAGAAGTAGCATTTTAGATTAAATTTTACTCCGAGATGAGATTTCTATTCTTTAACCTCTTAACCGGTTTCCCTGTATGCCATTGTCGCAATTTTAAACTTAAAAACTAAAAAAACCATCACAGACATCATAATTCGTTACAAAAATTACGTGGAATCTATCGACATTTCAACTGTCCTTTAGGTTCTCAATTGAATTAAGATGACAATGCATTCGCAAAATAGAAGGTGCCACGTAATTAGATAGTTGAGAAAACAAACCAGTTAAAGAGTTAAATAAATCTATGGCATATTTAAAAAAAATATTTACTTAAAGATATAGTTTTACTAACGTGTTATGAGATGTAGAAATGAAATAATGAGGAAAAGGATGAGTCATATCTTGGCAAACGGTTAGGTGTTGAGGATCAAAAATATCACAGCTTTCAGACAAGAGAAACAGAGTAAAACCTAAAATAAATAATATATCAAATTATTTTCCTGTAATTATTAAATAAAAAAACATGAATCAACTCTTTATTTGGAAGAAACACATTAAAAAATTACCATCAATAAGTATCTGCTTATTTTTCTTAGCTTCATCAGAGGGCTCATATTGTTCAATAATCTTCATACAATCTTCTGTGCTAATATTCACCATCTAATTGAATGAAATGATCAAAATTTTACAATGGATATCATTTTAAGAATAGTTTATATGAAAATTTCATTTTACATTGGCTTTAATTTCATTGGTTAATGAAAATACATTTGAGCATAGTTAGTAAAAGTTAAAGAATTGATGTGTATTAGGTTGAAGTGAAAAAAATGAAAGTCGTAAATTTGCGACACCTATATGTGGAAAAGTTGGTTATTACAAAGCCTATTTATACTCCACAATTTCAGCTATATCAAATTAAATCTTTAGCTGCCCAAATAACCTTAAAATTCAGTTATTTCGTCTAATTTGTCAAAAAACTAACAAAACCACATTCATGAAAATTATAATAGCTCTGATTTCAAACCAAGAGTGGATGAAATTAGACTGTCAGAGAAATCAAAAGTTTTTATGGATCAAAAGACCAAATGGTAATTGGAAATATTCTCTATTATTATACTCACAAGATATTGTACGAATTCTTCACGATGTTCTCAACTATTTTGAATGCAGCACAATATCCTGATGATATCATGATAATATTGTAGCGCATCTTGGGCTAATAGGGCTGACATTAAAGCAAGCAAAATGCTTGAAAAAAAGATTGCAACACAAAGGACAAGGTTGCAGAAAGAAGTCAAAACCTTCAGTTGCAAGACAGCTAATAGACTTTCTCTTTCTGTTATGGGGCACATTTTAAATTCTTTAAGTTCATCTGATGAATATAAAGATATTGAATATAAACGATGTGGAACGAAAAACACAATTAAGAATCAAGATTCTTCTTTAATTTCGCACATGAGAACTGCATTTCCAAATGTAGCACAAGCTTATGACACTAGTGTTTCTGACAGATCAACAGGAAATCTTATAAATGAAGCTTCGAAAGATATGGGAAAAATTAACAAAGACGATTCTACTAAAGTAGTCTATAGTAGTAAAATCAGAAGGGAAAGAATAAAAACCCGCAGGGACTTGAAAAGAAAAAAAAATGAGGGAAAACACTCTTCATCGGAGTAAGACATATACTTTGACAGCCAAAAAGACAAGAGTTTGATTATGGTTAAGGAAGGAGAAAGGGTAACTATAGAAAGAACATAACAGAACAGAACATCACGTTGTTCTAATTTCAGAACCAGGATCTATGTG
The DNA here is from genome assembly GCA_013235015.1 of Araneus ventricosus. NCBI lineage: Eukaryota > Metazoa > Arthropoda > Arachnida > Araneae > Araneidae > Araneus > Araneus ventricosus. Next base: position 16,928 of record BGPR01008329.1, on the reverse strand, counting down.
TCTTGGTGATGTCACTCCTATATCTGGCGTTTCTCATGATATGCAAACAATCATATTAATTTTTTTAGAACAAAGTTGATCATTCTAAGTTTCAAGCTGTTGGGTGTGATGGTACAGGGATTAATACAGGTTTAAAATAGTATCATAAGACAACTAGAGCTTTCTATGGGACATCCCCTGCAATTTTTTATTCGTCGCAAATGAATTTCCATTGCGTTACCTACTGCATCATTTGGACGGAAAAACTACTGAGCTGAAAGTATACTGTTGAGAAATTGGGAAAAAAAAATTTAGGATCGTATGAAAAGCACCTGTAATAAACTTTGAAAAGATAGAAAAAATTTTGCCTGATGTTACAATTGATGAATTTAATACAAGTTAACGCTCTCTCGACGAAATGCGTACTGGAATATTAAAAGGAAACATTTCATTAAACTTGTCGCGAAAGGATCCAGGGAAAATGAGTTTGATGATCAACAATAGCAAATAGAATTTTGACATTATATGTTTCAACAAAAGAGATCCATCAGAGAAGTTGAAAGTTTAACAGAAGTATGTTATTAGAGTACACCCACGGGCATGATTTGATATTAATACTCAGTCATCCTGTTGGTATGGGCGTTGCAACAAATTCACAGCATAATAAAAAGTGACTATTTCTGCCTGAAGAGTTAAAGAGCATAATAGCTCAAATATCGCAAAGAAACTGCATAATTTGGCCATTCAGAAAATATTTTGATGGCAATGTTGGCCGACAGCAGAAAGGTCGTGAAAAAGTTAGGCCTTCATATTTAAATGAGGACAAATAGCTAAAGTAGAATGAGCTATTCATTAATTTAAAATTCCTACGATAAATTTCTAGGCAGATGACATATATCTAATTGAATGCATTCAGTTTCACTTAATGAACTATCATGTATAGTACTTTTTTCTGATAATAGATTTAAGGTGCTGATTTTGGGATGTTCCTGCTGAAATTGGTATTTCGTTGTCATTCACAAGCAGTAGAGAGCTGCTTCAAATGAGTTACATTAGCCGAGGTGCATAGCTGTGCTGCACGAGATGAATTCATAAGATTAAGAATAACATCCAGAATCGCTTTACCCAAATTTGAAACCAAAAGTTTAGATCTCCAAGTTCTATAAGGCTAAACTAGAAAATCACCCATCATGGTTCGATGGGTGCAAATTGCCTCTTTATTCGAGAGATTTCCCTTCAAATTTGATGTATTTAAATTACAACAGTAAATAAAATAAACATATGTTTTATGACAGGAAATACTTTTTTTATTTACATATTATTTCAATATTTCTTTATTCAAAAAACCTCTTGGTAAACAACATTCCGTGTGAAGTATTTTTCGTTGTTTAATAACTTTCCTTGTACTTCAGACGTCTTAGTGTAAATTTTAATGTGATTGGGAATCCTAGACCTTGAAAGTGCAACATAGAGCTGTCCTTGTGAAAAGACAGGCTCATCGAGGTAAATTCCAACATGATCGAAAGTTTGCCCCTGCGATTTGTTGAAAGTCATCGTGTAAGCTGGAATTAATGGTAACTGGCTGAGGTTGAGAACGAATGGTAGATTCACGTCACTGGTGGCTAATTCAATTCTTGGCAAGAAAACAACATTGCCACGATTGCATTCAGATACAATTTGCCATCCAAACTATATCACGCGCATGATATACCACTAACGTAATTTACTACTTTCTATTAAAAAACGAAATTAATTTGAAATATATGATTAATATAATTTAAAATTTATCAGAAACTATTGATAATAGTGAGATAAATTTTATATCAATCGATAGAAAATTTTATTTCACTATTTTAGAGCTATTAAATTTGAAATTAGAACGACAATTACTCGTTTAAATTTAAAATTACTGAAATTTAGGTTCTCTAACAATGGAATAATGCTGTTTAACGTCTTGCAGTGCTATGGAGCGAGTTTTATTGTTGGTGACGTCAGAGCATTACCGGAGGACCTGGGCTATTATATTAGTAATGTTAGTGAACAAACAAAGGGTGGAACTAAATATGAAGTGCCTCTATATGGTGAGTTCTGGGTTGTTTTCACACAGAAAAAAGCAAAGAGGTAAATGAAAAATTCATAAATCTTAAAGATTTCTATGGCAAATTGTTTAGTCTACAATATTGCCATGATATTTTCACAATATTGTGCAGCATTCAGAGTAGCGATAAACATCGTGAAGAATCCATACAATATCTTTTGAGTATTATAATAGAGAATATTTCCAATTATCATGCATCAAACTGTATTTTGATTTCTCTGACAGTCCAATTTCAACCACTCTTGGTTTGAAATCGGAGCTATTATAATTTATGAATATGTTTTTGTTAGTTTTGTGACAAATTAGGCGAAATAGCTGAATTTTAAAATTATTTGGGCAGCCAAAGATTTAATTGGATTTAGCTGAGATTTTGTATTATAAATAGGCTTTGTAATAGGCAACTTTTCCATATACAGGTGTTGCAAATTTACGACTTTCATTTTTTTCCCCACTCCATCCTAATATGTATATCAAATTATAATTTTCACAAGATAGCAAGAAAATAGCCTTTTTATTTGGAAATTTTAAAAAGAATTATGAGCATCCAAAGATTGAGTAAATATTTCCTATATCGTTTAATTTTTTTAGAACAAATAGCATGCCTTATATAACATGTACCAAATTTGATTCTATAAATATAATATGCATGTCTCTGTTATCACAGATAAACTTTTTTCTGTCATCAGCATATGTATATTATGAATTTCAAATCCTAATATGTGCCATATAATTTTTCAAATTATTCCACTTTCAAGGTGGAAAACATAAATAAAGCATTAATTAAAAACAACTAATAAAAATTGAATTATATAGCACACTTCAATGAATTCTTTTGTGTCAATACGATTTTCTTGACGAATTTTGCTAATGTTATCTGAAACAAGAAGGCTCTGCAAGAATTTCTGTGACACACAGGATTTTTCTTTGCTACCTCACTTGGAGTTCTGAATCATAGTTTAAGAAGTCCCGATTTAAAGTATGTTTGTATAATGAAATGAAGTTTATAATTCAATAAAAGCTATTTTCAGAAGGCATAAAATTACAGCAAACTGTTTTCATATGAAAATATCTTAGTACCCATCAATGATAAAGGAAAAGTATCAAATAAAATGATGATAATAAAGCAAATGATACAGGCCTTTATTGGGAAATGCTCATTTAATTTTGAAAAAGATGAAAATAAAGAACTTACTCCTTGTTCTCCTTCAAGAAACAGTTGCAGATCTTCTAAGGTCATATAGTCCTTACCAGAAAACCTTGGGAAAAAAACAACAACATTCAATTAAAATGAGAATATACTTTATTCTTTACATATATTCTTAGCCCCAACTTTCTCTTTCATTAAAGCTTCTCTTAGGTAATTTTCAGGATTGTACATTACAAAATAGAAAGTTAACTTCAAAATCAGTACAGGGAAAAAGACAAATATCTTTGAGTTAAAAAATAAAGTTCAAACAATTTCTTTCATGAAAATTTATGACAAACTTCACACCTATTTTTACCCTGCTTAAATCCCAAATTTTTTTACTAGATTCTTAAAGATACAGACTGGTGTACAATGACAGATATCAAACCAGCTTTTAAAATCAATGAGTACGTGTTGCAAAATAATTTTTATGCCAACTCATCAATAAAAGTAAAAAAAAGATAGCTTCTTAGGCAGAAAAAGATTATAGTACTAGCAAATTATTTTCAAGAACATCATCAACATAATGGTAAATAAGAATAAAAATATAAAATGCACCTGATCCCTGAAACTATTATTACAAAATTTGAAGGAAGAAAACAATTTCAGAAAAAAATAAAGCAGGAATTTAATTTGGAACTATGATTTCATTGCATCAAAGTTGATGGCATATTAGCTGAAAAAATATTTCATACAAACAACATTTCAGATTTATTTTTTAAAGAAAATTATAAATCACCATCAAAGGAAAAAAAAAGGTTCTTAACCAGCCTTCTGAAAAAGATCTCAAATCAATAAATACAATATAATTAGTCAATAACTTAAAATTTTCACATTTTCTTGTTTGTTGAAATCAGTTTTAAACTGAATCCAAATGAGTGGAATACATGAAGAAAATAAGTTTAAGATAACAAAACTCACCTTATTAATAAAAAATGTATTTCTTTCCTAGTCGTTTCAGTGAATATATTTACAAAACCACTTCTATCAATTCTGCCTCTTTCTTCACCTTGCTTGCCATGTTCAAATTCCTAAGTAAAAGAGTATCAAGTAAGAAAGTGGAACAGCAAAATATATCAAGGAATCATGTTAAGCTAGTGCCTGATTAGAAAACCTTAGTTAGAGAGGAATTGCATAATTTTAAAAAGGAGAAAATTTTTTTAAAAAGCTGGACATTATTTTTACTCAATAACATTAAATTATGTATAGAATCTAGGAGCGTGAGATTTTTAGCAAACTTTTTGTTTATTTAAAAAGTAGGGACTCCGCACCACTTGAGGTATTTGAATTAGAAATAGTAGTAACACACACAGGACCAAAAGAGATGGATTTGTTTAGTATGCATTATACGATAGCAAAAAATCCCCGTCGGTATGCCGGAAGGTAAATGTAAATTCCTTTAGTCCGGAGATATAAGGAAAAGAACATTTCATCCTCCATTTTCATAAGAATTAGAGCTGCAAGAATGAAAGAGACTGCAAACGATGAGAGCTTTCCAACAAAGGGTAACACATGCATAGGTTGAAAGGTACTTTAAGTTAGAAAAGGAAGGGAAGGAAAATCACTTTTCAGCTCGTAACTTCTAAGCAGTTGCAGCTATCAAAAAATTTTAAATACAAAAACTGTTCGTTACGATAAGGCGATAATTCGCCTAATTTGAATTTTCTTAGCCCATCTATGAACTCGGCCAAGATTTTCACTATCCTTACAACATATCCCACACCGATTAAAATTAAATCAAAATTACTCCAGTTATTGTGTTCACAAGATAACATGGTCAAAAGCATTATATATATATATAAAATGTATTCGTTGTTGTACTTGTTCAACAAAAAACACAGGCTGAGTTATTAACTAATTTTCCTTTATTATGGGAGAGTGACGGAATGTACGTACATCTTGGTTCAAGTTTTCATGTCAAAAAAGAACAGAAGATCCCTGCTTTTTCTCAGGTAGGGATTTAACAGATACACACATGATCAAAGTGAAGGAAATAATAGCTATTTTTAGTATATTACGTAAGTGTTTTAGGGAAAATGCATGGCGGCAATAAGTCACTGATTTCGCGAGTTGTGTGCGCGTGGAAACGATTAAAATATTCTTTTAGTAATAAATATGCCAAAACGAGAGATTTAATATACCTCCAAAGTGGGAAATAGAACAAAACTGGAGTTTAAGAAAAGTGATTTTGGAACATTAAGACATAAAATTTTAATGAAATGATTTGACATTAAGACTTTAAAATATACAATATTAGAATTTGAAATAAAATTAAGTGAGATTATTACATATACATAAACTTTTGAACGAAGGATCTTTTGGTTTCCAGGAGTCACATGATTGGTGAAGAACTTTAGAAATTTTCTGAAAGTCGTCATAACCATTGCAATAGGTAGACTTCCTACAAGGAATATATCTAAAACCTGTGAAAGCAAACCAAGCAAGCAGAACGGAGATGGATAGATCATTTTGCAGTGAGTAGTATATATTGCCTTGTAGAACATACTTTTCTGCTGGATAACAAGATCTTTGCTGAATTAGATAAGCAGACAATGCTGCTGTAGTAGACAAGCCTCTCAGACAAAAAAAAAAAAAAAAAAAAAGACACCAAGACAGTTAAGTGTATAGTCACAAATGAAGAAGGGAAGCTGGACTTACACTTCTTTAACTGTGTTCTCTGAAACATTCATATTTCAGAGATGTGCAGAGAACATGAATCTTTCAGTTTAAAAGTTAATTTAGCAAAACTGAAAGATTTAATCTTTATGCACGCATGTTACAATCAAGATAAGAATTATAGTCAAAACTGAAATTATTGCCAAACTAGTGAGATATTATTACAGTGGACTGAAGATATTATATTAGCAGAGAATAAAGATTCTCAAAAAAAGATTAAAATTTCCCATTTCCTGACAAACTTTTATTGAAAAAAAAAAAAAAAAAAAGGAATCAACTGACATCTCAAACTCTTTTATATTTTGTTTGAATTAAGGAGTACATAAAGTCTATAAAACACAGAATTCAGAAATTATATGTAAATTTTTGAGAAGCTCTGGAAACACGTATGGACAATGATGTATTATTTTATGTACAGAAATACTTACCATGAATTTTTGGTGCAAGCGGACTGTACTAAGAGCACTATTAATTCTCTTCATTAATGATATGGCATCATATTCACTTAATAACCCCTTCTGATCAGTATCAGCTTGATCAAAGACATCTTTTAACCATCTAAGTCACTAGTTAAGGTTTTTCAAATCTTGCAATTAAAAAAAATAATGTGGAGATCACATATAACTACATTAAAAAATCCGGTTATTACATATAAATACTGCTGTGATTATATATAATAATCAAGTTACCACATTGACCACAGCATATGTACCTGTTATTAGAATATTTAAATAAATATAGCACATTCAAAAGGATACTTTTCTCTCATTTTTTGTGTCTCGTCTATTGAATCTGGCGCTGCTAAAAGAAAGGATAAAAATCTATACATAAAGCTAATAAAAATGATTAAATGATAGTACAACAAAGAGCTAAAATAAGTATACATAACAACAAATCTCACAACTTAAATAAAGCAACAAGTAAATATATGATTAATTTTTCGAATAATTACTATATCATTCTTTTTTTGGTTCAAAATAATATTTAAACATTCTTTTCTCCTAACATTGCATTTCTGAATGAATTCTTCTAACTCCAACCACAACCAGCAGCAACAACAATAAATGCAAAGAAATTGCATTAATAATTTGATTCTAAAATTAACATCCTATTTTGAAACTATGCAAGAGATTTCATACTTTTGTATCTCAGTTAGACGACAAGGACTGCATAGAAGCTGGAATTTAAATCTGAAAACTTTCCAGTGATATTAATACGAGAAGTTGCAGTATGAAAAAAATTATTACATCCCAGTCTGGCATGTATAAATAAACATTTTGGAAAAAATCAAAATCTTCATTCAGGCAATCAAAACAAGAACATATTAATTATGGTATTTTTCTATTCTTCTGATAGCAGCTGTCATCAAACATCAGTGTTAGCATGAAATATCACTTTTCCAATCGTGTGACAGTCACCAAAGGATAAGCAAATATTTCAAGAACAGCAAACTTTTGCTTCAAAAATCTCTTCACATTTACAACATAAAGTATTATTTGACAAGCATTTTTGCTGCTGTTGGACTGATGGAAAAGTACCATAATCACTTAAAGACATATGTTTCAGGTTTGAATCATCTTAAAATTATGGTTTCCATAAGAAAAACTCAATATATTTTTTGAATATTCTATATTATGCATTTTAAAAAGGATTTTAGCTGATAAGGTAATAAAATTCTTACACTTTATTGCATTAATCAAAAGATTCAGTCCAGTAACCCAAATGTTAGCTTCATCCGGAGAAGATGCAATCAGATCAAGAGACTCAAAATTGTCATTGTAAATTATTGAAAAAGCACAATCTTCAGAATATGTCCATGAGATTTCCTTGCTTCTTAACACATCAGTTGTTCTTCCCATTCGCACTTCTTTCATAGATTTTATTAAAACTGAAAAGAAAAATGTAATATTTAGGAAACTATAACAAAATTAATGAAAAAATTAGTTTGTAATATGCAAATCACAGTAAACAAATAATTTCATAACATATATTGATAGGAATTATAAAACAGTTTTTAATAATTTTTTTCTTCTTTTACAGTAAAAACATGAGGCAAGGAATTACTTCTCTAAAGTATTTGCGTTTCAAGTATAAGAATTTACACAGTCACAGAAGATTTATGTTTTTTTAGATTCAAGAGTAATATGGTATTAACTGTGAAAAAATTATTCATTTAGGTTACAAAAATTTTAGTTAGGACTACATTAAAATTTTTTTCTCTCTCTTCAAATAGAAAATTTCACAGCATTAAACATGAGCTAATTTTACATTTTTATATGCTAATATCATAGATTATAATACTGTTGTCCTAAAAAGTAGTGACACTTGCAAAGGAATTCAAAATGGGCAGGTAACCGCTTTGTTTAGTATAAATCTAAACCATTCAAAAATTTTATTTGGCATGTCTATAAATTAAAAGTCTAAAATATCTCATTATTTTCAGGATCTACATTATTCCATGGCTAAAAATGACAACACACAGATACATACCCAAATCCTAATATTTTCCATATTTGTTTTTATGGAAATTCAGTTAGCTTACTTAGTTTGGATTTATGTAAATTTTTGGATGAAAAATTAATAACTTTAAATTTCTCACAATTTTTAATAAAATTAAGAAGGAACAGTAGTATTGATTTATTGAAGCCTGAATAACAATTACCTGGAAATTCAACAAACAGAAAAAGATGATCACTCAATATTCTTTGATATTTTGTTAAAATATGAAAATTTGTATACAAAATTTTATAAAAGGGCCATTAGAAAGAAAAATGACTTAAAACAGAACTGAATTTCCTCTTTTACTCACCATCAGAAAAATTTGCAGGTTCACAGTGTAGATGCTTAAACATATCCGAATCATGTAACACAAATCGGGAAAAAGCATAGCGCTTTAAGCTTCTGATTACTCAATGCACAAAAACTTTTGAATAATCTATTCAACAATATGCTAATATTAATTTCTTGTATCCTTTTCGTTATATACAATGTATAACTGGTAAAAACTGGCTTTCTACAGTTGATTTGAAAATACGGTCGCAAGGAATATTAGGCATTTGTTCCTTTTGCCGAATACTAAACAGGTATTCCAGCCAAATAAATTCAGCATAATAATTTTTTAAGATGTACTTTTAAATATGTTTTATAATAATTTTGTAATAACACAATTATTTTTAAACTAATTTTTCAGTATTTTCAGGCAGCATACACATTGTAGGTACAAAAAATAAATGCTCACTATATACTGTGCTTGCAGGAGCTGAAAGATATTTTCTTGCTTAAATTTGCAAATCTTGGAATTTTTTTCACACTTTTTTCCCACTCATAAAGTGGACACTCTGTCCTAGCTATTAGAAGTTTTTATCAAAATAGGAATTTATTTCTAATAATTTAAATTTTTCCACTGAATTTTCTTCCGAGTCTGTCATTACCATGTTCTGTAAAATTCACTCTTTTATGTCTGTGAAGCAATCACAAAATGAAGAGGGTTTCTCATTTCTTATTATTGGAATTAAGGTATTTAAAATCTTACAAAATTTCATAAAGTTCTTAACTTTTTTTTTAAATATACAAATAATAAAAAAATAATTTTATTAATCTTTAATTTTTTCATTTAAAATTTGAGAAATATTTTATTTACAATAAAAAATGAGATATTTTTAAAAAGTGAGTATTTAGCAGCCAAATATTCGGTATTGAGCCAAATCACTATTCAAAAATATTCAGACTTCTGACAAACTTATACCTATTTATGCTGATAGATTTTTTTTATCTTATAACACTTTTACAGGGTTAAACTACATAGGAAGGTAGTGGACAATGGATCAAACAATATCGAAAATGCAATTAACCCTCCCTCCCATAAAAATAATTAAGAATGATAACACATACAAACACAAAAGCTAATGGATGTTAGTTTTATGTTAAGCTTGAGGCTACAGGGACTTAAACCAGAAGAACTACATTGCATACGGGGAGCGAAATTCTCACTTGTGTCTGGTACAGCAGTTGTACTGACCCGCATTCAAAGGTAAAAAATTTTCTGGTACAACAGCCCATAAGGAAAAGGTTAATGTTTCAGTTTACCAAGTAATAGACATATTTTAAAAAGCAAACTACTTTTTCATTTTATGCATATCATACATGTTGTTTTTGCATTTATCCATATAAATATGGAACATGAAAAGCATAAAATATAAAGTTATTGCGACATAATAAAGAGCTTTTGTAATATATGTGACAAAAGACAATAGAGTAGTGTATTTAGAGGAAAATACATAAAAATGTGACTCGTAAAATTTGTAACATAATACCATCAACTGTCCGAGGATGACTGCATGTTAAACACCATGATTAGCTTGCACACCCATGTGACAGTTGTTCTCAAAGGGTTAATAAGCAATTAGACAGCTGCCAAATGCTTTAAAAACAGCTCATATAAAACTGCAGAGTGAACAGAGAAGAAAGAAAAGACATATTCCATACCAAACAGGGATTATTGAAAAACAAGTGTTTGATTCCAAGCAGTGTCAAGTTAAAACTAGTATCGATTACTTTTATATTATTTGTAATTAAAGACTTAAGAGTTTGGAACAAACACTTTAAGATATTTTCAGCAGCTATTCTTAGATGCATGTAACATCCAATAATTAATTCACTTGAACTGGAAAAAATCATACTGAATTAAGTATATTGGTTTGTTCCATTTTATTTCAATCAGTATAACACAGAACAATATTTCTAGAAAACCACTGTAAAAAAAAAGCACATAATTTGCAAATTGCACAATCTATTCTCATGCAAAAATTTAAATAAAATAATCTTAACACATACAAACAGTAATTATAACAAAAACTTAGCAGAATTAATAGAGTTTACAATAACAGTGTGATCTAATAAAAAAATATGTTATGATTTTTTTGCTATACACATTCCACAAAGATGGGGATTTCGTAACAAATCTAAACTCCTTTTTAAAGCTATATTACTTTCCTAATTTTCAATAATTTAAAAGAAAATCAATGGCGAATATTAATCTTTATAACATTAAACAAAGATTATAGCAATATAATACATTTTAAGCAAAAAAGCATATGAAAATATTACACTTAGAACAATAGTTCTCTAATTTGTCTTTAACATATCTGAGGATAAAAGGGGAATAAAATAAAAACAACCATTACTATACTTTTTGCTTTTGAAGACTTTTTAGAAGATGGCATCCATTTCAAAGCATATTCATCAGAGCAATTTTCAAGTCTGAAGAAGCGCCTATACTGTCGAGCACTTGGACGAACTTTGATCAAACTGCTGCCATTTACCATGTATTTCACACAATCAATAGCTGTAAGACAGTAAGAATTTTTAACTAAAAACATAATGTGCCTTTGAAATTAAGAATATACATCATTCTTAATTCAATCATTTCTGTTAATGACATTAAATAAAATAGATATATCTGAATAAAAATAGTGCAACTTTCATTAAAAATATTTTATTTTTTATAAATTTTTCACCCTTTCTTCATTTGTTACATTTCAAAACAAGACATTAATATCTTGGGCTGTGATTTTGTTCACATATTAAGGCATATAAAGGTTGTTAAAAGATATTTTTAGAGGTTCTTCCTTATCAATCACACCTAAAACTTGATTTCTGAAAATGGACAAAAACTCAAGATGTGTTGAAAGGAAAGAATTACTCTAGATCAAGGGTGAGGAACCTTTTTTGAGATGAAAGGCCTCATTAAATTTCGGCAGCTGCGTGAAAGGCCGCATGAGCAAAATCTTACGGGTTATTGTTCTGTAATTATTATATTACAGACAATTATATATTTCAATTCAAATTGTAAATAACTAGCAAGGCCGCATAAGAAACTTAAGAAAGCCTCAGGTTCCCTATCCCTGTTCTAGACACTTACAAAATAATCACTAAGAAACAAGAAGTGTAGGCTAAAACCATGGTACAGAAGAGACAAAGCACTTGTTGCGAGTGAATAATTGGAAAGGGGACTCAATTTGGCAGCTTTTTCCAATCGAAATATTGATAAATAATAAAGAACAAACCTAGATGTATTCCTACAGAAAGTTCATGCAATATTACAATCATTTATAAGGGGGAGGGGAGTCATAAATTATTCCCTTTACCTCGGGTAAAAATATGTTTAGGTATGCTACAGCTTTAATAAAGAATGATGTGTGTGTGTGTGTGATTGGTTAACTTTTCACTGTTCAGTTTGAATTCATTTGTCACCAATTTTACATCTGTTTTTATAAGAATAAATTGAGATATCACCACTATAAGCATTAAATAATAATACTGAATAGATACAAATGTTGAAGTACATACTCTGATAAAGAAAATTGCCCATGAGCATTTTGAATTATAATAGTTTCCAATTATTCTGAGATAAAGAGAAACCACAAGATTGAAAATTACAAGTTTCTATTGGTTTCTCTTTTATTTTTCATTATTTGGTACAATTCCACTAGTAGGGTTCGAGACAAAACCCCACCAAATCTTAGTGATGAATATTGGTGCTACAGAATAGTGCCAATATTCAAGCTTGGTGATTACTGGTGCTCCAAAAACAGAATAGTACCATTATTTTAATATTCAAAAGTTTCAGCTAATAACTAACAAGCTCATACTTAAACTTTTAAGTTCCAATAATATTATAAATTAATAAGTTAGCTTAATTACATATTATATAATAATTAACAATTAATCGTTAATTATGTAATAAATGTACATAATAATTTGAATGTGCCAGAAAAATTAAAAAAAAGAACACCAACCAAAATTTAGGAACAAAAACTTTTAGTAACTTCATGAATTCTCAAGCAGTACCATCACAATAAGTACATGTAGGTGTATACAGTACAAAGAACTATTAAATTAAGGAAGGAATGAGTATGTAAACAATACTGCATAAATATTCAAAAACAAAAAATATCTACTAATTTTGATAATAATTAAGAAATCAATTGTATGAATGTGACAAGATAAAATGAATGTTAAGTTTTGAAACAGTAACAATTAAGAATCAATATTATTCTGATGCTCACATATTAAGAACCTTCCAATAGTTATAGACAGATAACCATATTTTCAAGAAATGATTTGTTGAATTAAGTAACATCTATATATTTTCTCAAGAAAGGTATTTATTTGAAAAAAGTATATCTTTTTCTCATTCACATTAAGATAGGTTATTTGCAACCTTTAATCTTGCAATCTAAGTATATATTGGAAATACACTTTTAAATGCAAGGCTTTTTTAGATTGGGTCATACTGAACTTCAGAAGGATTCAATGTCAAATATTTGCTAAATATCGAAGTGGTAAACAAATCAAGCATGTTTTAAACTGAAATTTATTATTATTGTCAAAGTATATCATAATATACTATACTAAAATTTATTTTAACTTCTTATTTTATCATGAACTTTGCAAAGAATATTGATTATTAGAGTTATTTTCCATTCCTATTTTACTTCCTTTTCTATAAAGAAACAGTTTGGAATCTTTATACTTTCCATAATTCCAGTCATTCTGAATTACGTGGTAACTATTTCAGTTCAATGCAAATCCTCTGGGAATTTTGGCAAACAAATCAGAAATAACTTACATTATCAAATATTACCCAAGCAAAATGTAAAAGGAACTGTTAATCATCTTAAAAAATACATATGCATGTGACAAATTAAAATATACACAGCAAAATAAAGATGTAAATTTTACTCTTAGAGCAGCCAGTTTCCAAACTTTTTTTCCTTCCATACCCCTTGATTAGTCTTTTAATTTTTGAGTACCCCTAATTATCTTCAGCCAAAAGAAGTTTTTATGACTATAGTCAAGGCTTAGGTTAGCTAAAGCCAAACGACTCGAATTAATTTAATAAAATTTGTGGATTATATTTTGGATTTCACATTTTATTCTATAATTAATAATAGTATTAGTTCAATGTCAAAACAAATGAAAAAGCACTGCATAATTTCGCATTAACTTATAATGAAAGCTAACAACTACTGATAGTAATAATTGGTTGAAATCTAGAAGTTGGTACACACTCTTAAAACGCTGCCAAATCGCCAAAGCAAGACGTTGACCCCTGCATATCATTGGAGCCAAGTCGCCAAAGCTATTTGCAGGTATTACCTGTATTAGGTTTGGTGACTTGGCACCATTTTAAGAGTGTGTACCAACTTCTAGATTTCAACCTGATAATTAACTATTCAAATGGAAGGCAATTTCAAGGCAATCCTTGAGCTTATTTCATGGTGCAAAGTTTTATAAAATTATGTTAAAATGAAGACAGATAATCTCATGACTAGAGCAGCTTCACTAAGACAAGAATACTATTTTAAGAAGTTCAGTGCTCATGAAAGGTACTAAAAAATTTGTTGCTTAAGTATTAAGAACATGGGGAAACAAACATCATATACTACAGTTGGGAACTTCTGTCTTAGAGGGAAAACATTATTCCATATTCCGTTATGGTCATTAGTAATCTTCAGTAGGAAAGGATTCTTTTGTGATTTTCTCTTTATCACTAAAATTTATTTTTATCTATTCTTTTTCAGAGTAATTTAATATGTATAAGAACAAACAACATATTTTTTTTATTTCAGAAATTGAATCATCTCTAATCATAATATTAGCTAAAAAAAAGTGATAGAAATGCTGTATAGTGCCCTATTACATGTGAATCAAGTAATTATATTCAAATTGAGTCTAGAACTTGATTCTAATGCAAATAATACTACAAAAATTAGAGTTTTTTTAGACAATATTGCAAAACTACAAAAGGGTAAATTGTGTAAAATTACAAAATTCATTATGAGTATACAAACAATTATCTTTTATTTTACACATTAATTATGAAATAACTTAAGTAGCTATTTTAAATGAATATAACTGTTCCCAAAATAGCATATAAACTTAAGTAGGTATCAAATATAATGCATAAGTAATCAGAACAAGTTTATATATATATATATAAATTCTTAAGGTTATTTTCATTCTAATAACAGTTTTAAAAACAATTAAATAACTCATTTAATTTTCAAATTGATTGTACATTGACAGCAGCATAATTTAAATTTTTCAACTTTAAATTAAAAATATCAAGTTTCTAAAAAAATTATTCAGAATCAAAAATTAAAAATTAACATTCACAAGATTTTAAAAATACAAGAAAACTTTATATTCATTGAAAAATAATTTCTTGAGATAACTTATGATTAATCATGGAACTAATCATTTTAAAAATCAGATTAGTTGCATTTAAATGAAAGAATGGGAGAAGATAACACCTCTTGAGATTTCATACGAGTAAGCATCCCATTGATATGAGCTATGATAAAAATAAAAATGAACTTTTTTTCCTATTTTAATAATTAATAAAAATGGACAAACATTACAAAAGTTAAGTGTGTTGGGGAGGGAGAAGAACTTCTCAAAAGAAAAGAATTTCTTTCAAAAAGAAAAATGGATTAGGATGAAATCATTTAAAAGTATCAAAAATTGCAATTTTTTAAAAGAAAACTTAAATAATTTGAAATGAACTTACGTATTTTCAAAAATACATATACAACATTAAATTTTGCCATTAAAATAATTTTTTTTGAAATTTCAAACTTAAAGTCATAAAAAGATATTTAGTACATTCTGATGAAATCATTTTGCTTCTAATTACTTATAATGGGCCATTACATTCTATAAATACCACAATTTTTATTTTATAACAATTATGATTTCAAGAGATGGGGCACTAAAATGATGTTGGAGTTGAATTTCTTCCTAAATGTTATTTCTATTCAAGTTTAATAAAAGGAATAAAATGTTACAGAAAACTATGACATATTTTATAACAGTAAAATAATCTATGAATTCATCTTCACAGAAAATACAGTTTTTTAAAACTTTAAATAAAGCATTACATTTTATTTTCTTAAAAAGTTTAAAATATGACTAAATGTATAATTCTTATAGAAAATAGTTCATTAAGTTACTATAGAATTCAGATCAGGATGAAATTTTAGTTTAATGAAAGAATAAAATACTTAGGAAGAACTAAAAATTTTACAGAAGTAATCCATAATGAAAAATACTTTTTAAAACTACATATTTGTCACCACAAATAATTTCTTACATAGGATATATTTTAAACTAAGCCATCACCTGCATTTTAATCAAAGTGTAGACAATGATATCTAAAGATTCAGCCAGAATTGGATGAAATTTATAGGAACTCCACATTTTCTTGAAGATCATTCTTTGTGTGGACAATTATAAAACTTTAGCATGTATAAACATGAATGACTTGTTTCAACTATTGAACAATTTGACCGAAACTATGCATTAGTTTAAGACTGACTTCAGGTTTATGAACAGGTCTATATACATTTTACCATTCTCAGTTATGCCGACAAATAGTGCTTTGAATGTTCTTCAGCAACATATGAATAAACTTCTATAGCTATTTTCTGTAATTTTTTGCATTTCTATCATAAATTATAAAAAAAAAAATATTTTTGTAGTATGTTTAATGAGGAATAGCAAACTAATTCCTAACTTGAAATTCTCAGGACTTTTAGTCATACAAGCATGGAGCAACTTACCATTTGATGTTTTGCTTTCAATGGGAAGACTAGATCCTGTGTGGAATGAAACTGATTTTGCCTTTAGGTATTGATTGT